>VUQH01010863.1:6342-34766 GCA_015106775.1 Etroplus canarensis
ATGCTGGAAGAGTATGGATGCTCCCACAATGAAGATGTGGGTGAAGGAACTTTCTGAATGTATTGGACTGGAAAGATTAATATACATTGCCAAGGGCAAACAAAAAGACTTTGATAAACTCTGGGAACCATATATGAATATGATGACAAATGAAAGTGCTAGATTTGAAATGATTTACGAACACTGTAAAATGTAGCCCCCATTTTCGGCATCTACTAAAACCCGTGACAACCAGTGACGACGTGACGGCGGTGATCCACATTGCCGTGACAATTATACTATTACATGTGACAATGTTTATAACGAGACGGCAATATATCAAAGTGAAAGCAATATATATTATATTTTTACGGCAAAAGAAATGAAGAATAAAATCTGACGCCAGTCCTGACTTTTTGCACCTTCAGCTTTGAAACAAAAAACATCTCCTCCTTTTGGCCTAAAAGGTATTTCAGAAATTTGCTTCTCAGTCCGTAAAATTTCTAAAACTCTATTCACTGACAAAGACATGTTACATATACATAGACACTATATTAAAACAGCACTTTTACACAGCGGCAGTTACAACAGACCGTAACGATGGGGCGATGAACACTAATACAATCAAAGATGTGACGACCACTTTTATTTCAAGTAGTAGTAGCAGTAGTAGTAGAATGAAGTTTATTGGCGGTTGGCAAACAGCGAGGTGCATTACCACCACCATGACCACTTTTATTTTTCAACATGTATGATGACAAAGGTAAAAATTTTACACATACAAAGACATACATAACATGGCTATAATACATAGCACTTTGAAAATAGATCGTTACGATGGGGCAATGGACAGTACAATAATCAAAGACGTGACGACCACATTAACTGCCCGTGATGACCCGTGAATGCATCCTATTTTACCCGTGACATACAGTCACGGTCGTCACTTGTGTCACGGGTTTTAGTAAGTCCCCATGGCTTCGATGCAATCATAGAAACCCATGCCATAAAGCTCTCAGCACACAGGTTTTGTGACGATGTTGATGCCAGAGGAGTTTTATAACTCTCCACTTATTGTGTCATCAGAGCATTGGCGACTTTTATGCACTATCTGCCTCAGCACTCGCCAACCCCACTCTTTAACTCCATGTAGTCTGCTACTTCATGGTTGAGTTGCTGTGGTTCCTAAACACTTCCACTTTGCAATGATACCACTTATACTTGATCATGGAATATCTAGAAGGTAAAAACTTCACAAACTGACTTGTTGCAATGGTGGCATCCTATTATAGCACAACACTTGGATTGAATGAACGCTTGAGAATGACCCATTCGTTCACATTTTTGTAAAGGCAAACTGCATGGCTAAGTGCTTGATTTCATACAGCTGTGGCCAAGGAACTGAATGAAACACCCGAATGTAATGATTAAGAGGTGTGGCCCAATACTTTTGTCAATATAGTGCATGTGACGGAAAATGAGGAAAAACAGAATAAGTCCACTTGAGGTCTGTGCTTAAGAGAGGAAATTTATTGGCTAATATGGACACTTATCTTTCTATTGGAGGGGAGGGCTGTCTTTTATGCATTTTTGCGGCAGTGAAAATGTTTGCATGTACAGATAGATAAAATATGACCTAATATTAGCTTAAAAGTCAACATCAATCTAAAATCAAGTCCTTTCTGTGGAGCCATTTTTATTTCTATTCACTCCAGTCTCATTCCGCCTTTATTTATTTCTGTCTGCTTCACTTTATCAATCTGAGTGTATCTCTAACTCCAACATCTACCTACCTCTCAGCTACCATCCACTTTGATCTACTTCCATCCCTCCCCATTTACCTTTATCTCTATCTTTGTACTTTCATCTACTCTGTCTCCGCCTTTTTCTCTCTCTCTCTCTCTCTCTGAACCCATCTCTCAGTGCCATATTCTATCACAATCTATCTCGTTCTGTCTTTATGTGACTGTCTAGTAAATTTCTGAGCTTTTGCCTCCAAGCATGAGTGAGCATTCTCCTCCAAACCATTCTCATTTATTCATCTTTCTTACGATAAAACTTTGATTCTGCTGTTTGAATAAATAGGGAGCGGTGAATTATTTATGGTCTGCTTTAAAAACACAGAATCATGCAGACACACACGCCCAAACACACACAACAAAACACTGATGAAAACACCCATGCACAGATCAATAATAAATCACACAGCAGCAAGAGGGAGGAAGAAGTCATGAGCAAAGCATTTATAGTGCAATGTGATGGTAAATACAGAATATGGACACCCATATGTACATATGCAGTCATAATCTTGCTGTTGGTTCATAAATCCACCAATAAACACATCAGAGTTCTTGATTACTTGACAGAAATGAGAAAAGAGGACATACAATTAATGTCTGACGCCTTCTTTTGTCAAGCACAAAGGTAGCAGGCTGCAGCTTTAATTTGAAAATGAGGGAAGCATCAGTGGTTTCCATTCATGATTGTTTGCTCATAATAATTATCAGTGAGTTTCATTTTAGCAGATCACTCATCATTAGAGAGACAAGTGGGGGAAAAGCAGAAAATTGTCTCGCAACAATTTGTGCCAGATTTGTGCATGTTGTTAAAGTGCAGGAGAACAAGAGAACTATACACAGACGCAGCTCCATCTCTGGCCCGTGAAGCTGATTTAGATGCACTTGTGTTACAGTTATGTGATGTAAGGCCACGTCTGGGAAGAGGAGAGCAATTACAGATTGGTCTATCATGATTCTGGATGGCCCTCTTAAAATCAGCTTTTTGGCTTTTCACACCATGTTTAAATGCACTATTTACAATTTCTTTGGCAACATTAAGCCAGAGGCTACGGTTCCCCCTCTTTTACTCTGTTTTTCACTTCAGTTTCCCACTGTTTGACTCTCTGAATCATTTTCTGCTTTGCAAAATCAAATTCTTGTCCACATACTCTCATCCTGATTGCTTTTGTGTGCATTCTGGCGCTGCCTCTCACTCTCTATCTTTCCTCTGGAGCTGGGTCACCTTGAAAGTCTCTCTCTCTCTCTTAGATCATCCACTTTGCTGACAAGTATTTGTGCCTCTCTCTACTTTCCACTGCTGACGTAGTGAAACCCAGAAAGAGAGAATTATACTCTCCACCCTCTGAGAATGTTTCTTCCACACTGCACAATGCCCATTTAAACTAGGCTGACCACATGTACTGTCACACACTTGTGGACAGATTAAGAAATGATTGGCCCCAGGGCAGCAATGCCGAACACAGCTCCCGCCTACCTACACCAGGGAGCAAACTGTACTGAGTCAGTACAGAGGCATAAACATTCTACAGTAAACCTGAGGCAATGTATATTTCTTTTGAAGGTGTAATAATGGCTTCCTCATCTTTCCTTTCACTGTACAAAAGGAAATCCATCCTCTCGTTGATTTCTATACGCATGTATGGGGCAACATTTGTGCAATTGTCTCCTTATTTGTGTTTTCAAAGTCAGGCAATTCTGATTCGCATTCCAGGGGTGTAAATATTGTCATTTTGTGAATGCAGCTGGCATGTCCCATTTACTCACAGGGTGTCCTTTAAAGCGCAGGGTTATGGGCAGACAGTTAAAACACAGCGAGGGAGTAGCACAGCAATGTGGAGTCATAGCGGATTAGTGAGAGGGCCGCCACTTCCAAATTGTAAGGGTGCATATTTTAGGCCAAACTGTGCTCTTTTCCTAAATCTAACTAAGTAGTTTTTAGTGCCAAACCCTTACCTGCAAGTGAAAGCCTAGGACAAAAACAAGTGCAAAAAATACCAAATGAGTTAATGAAACACAAGTGCAAAACACAAAGAGCCAAACATGACACTGACATGACACTGATTCTCAAAAAAACCTTGTGTGTAAAGGTGGCACACAGGAGGAATCTGAACAAATGACAATAGGATGAGAACACATTTTCTAAATGGTAGCTTTGAGCTTTCAGGGCCACACTGATTTCAAATGCCTCACCTGCAGTTTGAATTCTTCACAAACATTTTGAGTCTGAAACTCTTGCTAATAAGACCTACTGTATATGCATATACAGTTAGGTCCATAGGTTTTGGGACAATGATACATTTTTGTAATTTTGTCCCTGTAAACCACCATAGTGGATTTTAAATCAGGCAGTGAAAAGTGACTGAAGTGCAGCATTTCAGCTTAAATTCAAGGGGTTTAACAAAAAGAATTGCATTAACTGTTCAGGAATTACAGCCACATTTATATATAGTCCCCTATTAGATGTTGAAATTGTTGGAAACGCAGCGTGGGTTTGAGCAGTGGCAGGTCTAAAGGGTGGGGGTGGCAATGATTAGGTGACCTGGCACACCTTTTTCTGTAAAAGAAAGCTTCTCAATGAACTACAAAATTTTAATTAATATTGCATATATTGAAAAGGTTTTAATTAAAGATGGAAAACAATTCATTTCTAAGTTTTTTAAGTTTTCTCATCTATCTTACCATGGTTTGGTCCACTGCCTATCATTTCCTAACTTCTTTAATTTGCAAACTGCAAACAAAAGATGTGTGAGATACTGATGCATACTTTTACTGTAGAACAGAGTAAAATTAAACATACTTACTGTTGTAACCGGACTATATTTTATTAGCTCTACTAACTGCCAGTAAATCTTGTGTTTCAGTGTGGCAGCTATATTGCTACAGTCCTAATGCATGTGCACATTAAGATCATCAACCAGTTTTTAAGCGATTTTATTTAATTTTTATTTCTGATCAAATTTTCTGGTTTCTCATGGCCACCCCATTTTTTAAAAATCCTGGAAATGCCCCTGAGTTTAAGACGTTTCATATTTGACAGCACTCACCGTTTGCTTTATGTCTGGGATGCCGATGCGAAACACCATCATGGCGATGTGGGCATCCTCTGATGGCACTGAGTTGGCACCACGCTCCTTCAGCCTCCTCTGCTGCTGCTGCTGCTGCTGCTGTATCTGATTGGTCTGCTGTTGGTGCGTGGGTCCGGGGTTAGACGAATAGGGGTTTCCAGGGTTCCCTGATCGGATCTGCCTGTCCCCGGTGGGACGTCCAGCCATTTTGCCTGACTGCCTGTGTCCCTCACCCCTGCCGCCCCGTGAGAGGCCTCCTCGCCTGACCTCCTCCACCATCTCCTCCTCATCATCTTCCTCCTCCCCCTCCAGCTCCCCATTCTCCTCCTCTTCCCCATCCTCATCACGCTCATCTTCTTCCATTTCCTCCTCTTCTTCTTCCTCCTCCTCTTCCTCATCCTCTGCCCCAGGGTAGAGGTGTCGACTGTTTCCCAGCATCCTTTGTTGCTCCTCGTCACTGGACAGGGGGCTAAACGGCATCGTCATGGCGACAGAGAGGGTGGCACCAGTGGCAACACCATCATTCCCAGAGAGACACTGCATGGGGAAAGAAAGGAGGAGAGGAAAGATCAAAACAAACTGCAGAAGATAAATAGAATACCTCTATTCAAAATCACTCCAAAAAACAAACTCTGGTCTCTATGGGAACAGACATGCAGTACTCCTAACCCCCAACACATGAGGACATGCTATTCACACCTCATCTATAACTGAACCCACTTGTGATGTTAATTTTCAGCTCCCAGACTCTCGCTAGACATTAAACTCAATGCAAGTCTGAACCTTCTGAAGTTTTCTGCCTCTATTACATACCAGTATTTCACTCTGAGGACTAGCACTATGCCAGTCAGTATTACTGTACTTATATAGACGCCTAAGGAGATACCACTTACAATTTTAGAGGTGACCATATATAAAATGTACACATGGACCATATGTAAAAGATAGAGACAGCCAGAGACATTAAAAGAGAGAGATTTGGCACTCAAAGAATCCTCGATTCCACAACAGGGATCTCAATAATAGCAAAAATTCTAATTACTATTATTTTGGCCAGTTACTGTTTCTCACAAGGACCTGATGAGATCCTTTGAACTCTGTGTTCAAAAGCAGCTTCAGCTTTAAACATCCTACCTCAGATTGACCTAAGGATGCCCTGTTTTAAGTTCCTGATTTTTTCTTTTCCTCATGTTTCTTAGTGTTCACTTTTCCTCATATCACCTGTGTTTTCTCTGTTTTTAGGGTGGCATGGTGGTGTGATGGTTAGCACTGTTACCTCACAGCAAGACGGCACTAGGTTTGAATCCACTGGCTGGCTGGCTGAGGCCTTTCAGTGGGAAGTTTGTTTTCCCTGTGCCTATGTGGCTCTCTCTAGGTATTCCATGACATCCCAGGACATGCAGGGTTTGGTTAATTGGCCATTCTAAATTGGCTATAGATGTAAATGGATGTCTGTGTTAGCACTGTGATAGACTGGTGACCTGTCCAGGGTTTACTCCACTTCATGCCCCATCACAGCTGTGACAGGCTCCAGAATATATATTATGAGATAATTTTGTTAGTTTCTTAAGGCCATGTTAAATTAAATGGTTGTTTTTGCACTTTGTCCTAGTACTTGGTGACTTCCTACTATTGTGGTGGAGTTGCTTTGGATCAGACCATCTGCTTTGCAGCTTTTTCGTCTTCCTCTACTGAATTTTCAAGGTCTGCCGCTACTTGATATGTGCAGAAGTTCACTGTGTTCCCTTATTTGGAGGAGGGAATAAAGAGAACTCTCTTAAATAACAAGCATCCAAATGGGAAAAACCATACCTGCTGTACCAGCTACTTCATTAGACACCTTTTAAACTCATTATTAACGCAAATATCTAATCAGCCAATCAAGCAAGCACAAACTCAATGCATTTAGGTGTGTAGACATGATCAAGATGAACTCTTGAAGTTCAAACCAAGCTGCCAGACAGGCTGCTCTGAGTATTTCAGAAAATTGGGATTATCACACAAACTCTAAAGTTTACAGAGAGATGTCCAAAAAAAGAGAAAATATCCAATGAGGGGCAGTTCTCCAGGCCAAAATGCCTTGTTGATGTCAGAGGATAATGACTTGACTACCTCAAGCTGATAGGAAGGCATAACCACTTGTTACAACCAAGGTATGCAGAAGAGCTTCTCTAAATGCACAACATGTTGAGTCATTGAAGCAGATGACCTATAGCAGCAGACCACACCAGGTGCCACTCTTTGGAGCTAAGAACAGGGAACTGCAGCTACAATTCGCATGGTTTGGACAACAGAAGATTGGAAAACTGTTGCCTGGTCTGAGTCTCAATTTCTGCTGCAACATTTGGATGGTAGGTTGAATTTAACATTAACAACATGAAAATCTGGCTCTACCCTGCCTTGTATCAATGGCTCAGGTTGTTGATCCTGGAGTAATGGTGTGGGGAATATTTTCTTGGCACACTATGGCCCCCTTAGTAACAACAGAGCATTGTTTAAACACCACAGCCTACTTGAGTATTATTACTGACCATGTTCAGCTCTTAATGACCACAGTGTACCCATCTTCTGATAGCTGCTTCTAGATAACGCACCATGTCACAAAGCTCAGATCATCTCAAACTGGTCTCATCAAAATTTCCATAACAATCATAAATAAACCAGCATGTAGTATAAGCTAACTTTACACAG
Organism: Etroplus canarensis; assembly: GCA_015106775.1. Lineage (NCBI taxonomy): Eukaryota > Metazoa > Chordata > Actinopteri > Cichliformes > Cichlidae > Etroplus > Etroplus canarensis. The sequence goes on from VUQH01010863.1 coordinate 13,877, forward strand.
CAGACAATGTGTCAGTGCACATCTGCAGTTCAGACGCTTGTAATGGACAACAGCACTTCATATAACAGAAAAACCATACACTCTTGCTCTTGCCATCACCCCTGAGAGAGCCAAGAAGCCACTTCAGAGCACCAGTGAGCAAGATAACAGATCTGTCCCCGAAGGCCTCTGCTTGGCTCTGTGCGCTGTTTCAGGATTTTCAGCACCACTACATTCTGGACAGCTCCACACAGACCTAAACAGCTGAATAACAAACGGCGAGGGAGGGAGGGGGGGGCACACCAATTTACACAAGAGGAAAGACAAGTCAACAGAGAGAGATGCCAGAGAGATGCAGGGAAAAAAACAAGGAAACATCTAATTTCTCATCTCATTTGTAAGCAATTACTCAAATTTACTCAAGTAGCTGTAATTACCCGTCACTTTGCAGAGTTTTTCATGAACGCCTGTCTCACAGCTGATCTAAAAACTATGCAAAGACAAAACTGTAGCTCATCAACATTCGTATGGAAAAAAGTCAGTATTAAGTTGTGGTTGGTTGTGATCTGATTTAAATGAAATTCAAGCGCACATAATTTAAATTGTAAATAGACCCTTGTTGTGTGTATGTGTGTGTCATGAGGCAGCTGAGAGACTCAAGGGGACTCAGAGCCATGTTGTGATGGAAAAAATGTGTCAGACTTGTAAGGTTGAGGCTTTCCTCGTGGGAGCCGGAGTTAAAACCACCAGCTGTCTGGCTTGACAAGAAACAAAAGGGTAGAATAAAAAAACACATACAGAGAAAGGGACGAGTGGATGATAGGGCTATTCATGTGGCAAAGCATAATCGTTTTAAGATGTCATCTGGATTGTACTAAGTCTTGAAAAATAAAAGTGCCTTTTTTAATATAACCAGCTAAAAGAATTCCCTTGTTTCCTTGTCTCTATTTGATGCCACTGTAGAAATATGCACACTGCTCTGTGCTGTATAAAGGAAATACCTGAAAAAACGCAACTGCTTCACAGCAAAACTGAAATTCTTAACACTAACAAAGAGGCCAAACAGCAAAATAGTGTGTCTGCCTTGAGATGATATTCTATGTCTGTCTTCTCACTCTTTTCATTTCTCCCTACTCACTGAATGCAGAGCTGGTTGTGACAACTGACTGGCTGGAAACATTTCTGTCTCCACCTTTTGAAAGCCTCAAATTTCTGCTCACAGCCCTGAAAAAGAGACAAGAGTGTACAGCAAACTGTACAGCACAACCTCCAGATTGTATCACCCACTAATGTACCAACAAAATGGCAAATTAATCATTTCATAATTTGCATTTTATCATTAACATAACATTAACATCTGAAGTTATATCTAAAGCTTATGTGCAACATAACTGAACTAAAAATCAGTGATGTTAAGTTTATGGAGAAAAACTTCTAGTTGTTGTAACAGATCATAAATTAACATTGAAATAAATCTGAACAAATTAAAGAACGAAAATCTCAAATTTGTTGGCAGTTCTGTATAAAATAAGGGATGTATTAAAATATCATATTTATACACATTTTGCATATAATTTACTGCTCACTCATACTCATACCCAGATCATCAACATACAGACCGCTAGGCACAAATGTCTGATGAGCCCTAGCAAACTCAAATTTAATGTGAAGGCTTTTTTTCTTCTCCAATAATTAGCCATAGCATACAGTAAACACTATGTGGACAAAGTGTTGGGCCACACTTCTGAATCACTGTGTTAAGGTGCTTCATTCAGTTTCATTGCCACAGGTGTATAAAACCAAGCACCTGGACATGCAGTCTGCCTTTACAAACATTTGTGAAAGAATGAGTTGTTCTAAAGAGTTCACTGAATTCCAGTGTGGTTGTGTAATAAGATGTCACTCTTGCAACAAGTCAGTTTGCGAAATTTTGCCCCTTCTATATATTCTACAATCCACAAGTGGTATTACTGCAAAGTGGAAGCATTTTAGGAACCACAGCAGCACAACTCCAAAGCGGCAGATAGCATAAAGTTACACAGTGGGGTCACTGAGTGCTGAGGTACATATGCTCTAAAAGTCGCAAGCGCTCTGCTGACTTAACTACAATGTTCTAAACCTTCGCTGTTATTAACATCAGCACAACTGTGTGCTGAGAGCTTCATGATGAATTTCCATGGCCCAGCAGCTGCATGCAGCCTTACATCACGAAGCACAATGTAAGTATTGGATGGAGAGGGGTAAAGCACACCACCAATGGACTGGTGGAGCAGTGGAAATGTGTTAATTGGAGTTACAGATAACACTTTTCTTTAAGGCAGTGTAATGAGTGAGTCTGATTTGGCAGATGCCAGAAGAACATTACCTGCCTGACTTCATTGTGCCAACTGTAAAATTTAATGGAGGAGGGATAATGATATAGGGTTGTTTTCAGGGGTTGGTCTGGGCACAGTAGTTCCTTTTAAGGGAAATCTTAGCTTGCCAAGACATATTTGGAAATTCTATGCTCCTAACTTTGTGGGAAAAGTTAGTGGTAGTAGTTTATCAAAGCATGACAGTGCCCCATAAAGCAAGGCCCATAAAGGCATGGCTAGATGAGGTGTTTGGTGTAGAAGAACTTGACTGGCTCACACAGAGCCCTGACCTCAGTCATATCCAACACCTTTGGGATGAATGAGAATGACATTACAAGCCAGGCCCTCTCATCCAACATCAGGGCCTGACCTTACAAATGCTTTTCTGGATGAACAAGCAAAAATTCCCACTCAAAAGTCTTGTAGAAAGTCAAAAGCTGTTATACCTGCAAAGGGGGACCATGAATGCCCATGTATTTAGAATAGAATGTCATAAAAGCTATGAGGGTGAAATATGTAGACAGTCCAATATTTTTGTCCATATGGTGCACATTATGGATTAGATATTCACTCAATTGATCTTCAGCTGCTCCCTTGTATTCTCCCCCAGATGAATCCACATTAGTAATTTGGCAGAGAATTTAAGCCAGATGCCCTTCCTGACACAACCATGGCGAGAGGGGACACATCCCCACGTGAAATCAAACCAGGGACCTCTTGCTTGTAAGGCAAATGTGTAAACCACTACACTACAGGGACAGTGTATATGTCACTCAGTGGGTGACTAAAAACTAAACTGTGTAAAATCTTTATTCTATTGCAGTAAACATTATTTATGATAATAAGATAAATATATTGCTTCTTCTGTTTCTTCTTCTTCTGGCTGCTCCCATTAAGGGTCTCCACAGCAGATTGTCTGTTTCCATCTCACACCATCCTGCATCCTCTTCTGTCACACTAACCCTCTGCATGTCCTCCTTCACTCATCCATGAATCTTCTCTGTGGTCTTCCTCTCCTCCTCCTGCCTGGCAGCTCCATCTTCATGTATTTTAACAAATGTATGAAATGGAAATAACTCAGATCAAAGCATTTAAAGTCAAGTAAAGCAAATTAATATAACCTCAGCTTTAACTGCAAATGTGAATCAGCTATTGAAATTTTAAATTTCAGAAAAAGGTTAAAACTCCTCCCCTAAATATCAATAAAAATTGATGAGGCCTCTTTTATTAACCTGTTTTCTGACAGCTTACATAAAATCCAGGGGAATGAAAGATCAACAATGAGACACACAGAAGAGGAAAGGGGAGGAGAAGTGGGTAGGAAACAACATTTTTTAAAGAGGATTGATGTATAAAAGAGACAAGGGCAAAGAAGGAAAGAACAAAAAGGGAGAGCAGTGCAGCTTCTGCATGCTCGCCAGAAAGATGACCAGAGATATGTACCTACAGAAGATATGATAATAAATGGAAGTGAAAAGTCTATATTTTTGCATACTGCTGAGTAATCAAAGATGTTGAGGGAAGCAGCAAGGTGAAAGGAGAGAGAGGAGAGACAAGTTAAAGACAGACTCGGAGAAAAGGGTAAATTTAATAGGAAAAAAAATACTGCACAACCGTGAGAACAACTTAAAGGCTCAGTATAACATAACTTTTTGTCAACTGCCCATGTCTGCGAACATGTACACATGCTAGAAAAGCAAAATGGACTTTAGTTTGCTACACTCCATGTTGTCACAAAATCATGAAATCACAAATTACAGCTAAGGCGGCGAGAGAAGTCATTTGTTTTGCTTTCATTTGGCGGAAAATCAAAGGACAGAGACAAATTAAAACTGGCACTAAAGTTATTACAGTTCATTTTGAAGAAGACATGAATGTTTTAGCTAAATTTCTTGGTAATCCACAGAGACATTTTTGTCAAAACTAGAAAAATTAACAGTGGTGCCCAAGGAAAAGTTAGAGTCATTAAAGTCAGTTGAATAACTCTTCGGGGAAACATAGAAATTTTGTGCAACTCTCCAGTCTGTCCCAACCCATCACCTACTGAGGCACAGATGACACAATTTGGCAATTTGGCATAATTTATTTTGAAGATTTTGATACAAATTGCTCAATATGAGGCAGCGTGTGGTTAATGTTGTGAAAGTGGGTAATTTAACCCAACCCATGAGCTTTTCTCTAGCCCAACTGGGTACTTATGGTTTTTTTTGGCCCAAATCTAACCAAACACCAACAGAAAAGGGAATAAAAAAATATAAATCAGTTTAAAAATAGGACTCCCAGCCGGGAGTCCAGTTCCTGCTTTGTAGTTTGAAGTCATAAAATTATGCTACTCGCTACTCCACCTGCCTCCTTATGCAGACTTGTGAGCGGTCTTAGTCTTCTTCATTCGGTTAGATGGTACTCTGGAGCAATACTTTCCACAATGGCAAATGAAGCCAAAGTGGTACCCAGTGGATGAAAATGTGACAAAATGGTTCTGATTAAGTGCCCATTATTATGACCAGGTGTCCCGCTTTATATGCAGCTGCGTGGTATTTTTATCCCTAGTCTCCAACTAACATAAACGTACACAATTTCCCATATTTTGATTGGCTCCAGTTTTCAAAAGTCAACATGCCTGCTAGTATACATGTGTATTAAAAATAGATGTGCCAGTCTATAGGTGGTTTCTCACTGAAACTCAAAGATAATTACCAAACAGAACAGCAGCAGGAACAACTGTTAATGTCAGCATGTACAGTTACTGGGAAAGAAAAAATACTTTAGCTTCCATATATGCTCATAAAAAGTTGGGAAAATTGTATTTAAATATTTGTCCTTCTACTGTTTGTTTCCTTTTTATAAATCATATTTATTCAACTTAGTCTCAACCCTATTATTTCCAAGTCCTCACTAGGGGTGTGCACAACTGGTCCACTGGATGTTTAAACATTCCAAGCAAAGATTTCATAGTTAAATAAATGTCATCTATTTGCAACACCTTTCAGCTACTCCCTTGTAGTCTCCCCAAGGGATCGCCACAGCGGACTAACTAATTTGGCAGAGGTTTAAGCAGGATGCCCTTCCTGATGCAACTGTTTAAACGTCATCTGAGTGTTATTAGACCTTGTAGGAAGAAAATGTTTGTGTTCCAGAATTGTTTTCTACTGTCTCTTTATCAATTAGACTAAAACATAATAAACAAAACATAAACAAAAAAGAATGAGAAGGAAATAAAATCATATGCTTCAACTATGACTCAAACTCGCGATCTCCTGCTTCTGAGTACAATCCTTATTTTACTGATCTAATTCACTTCACATGTAAGTAAAACATAATTTCTGGGGTTATAATGCTGATATCAGGGACAGAGCTGTGACAATTCTGACAGTCCAGCTCACTTTGCAAAAAAAGAGACAGAATTTAGGTGTCTATAACTATACATTGCTCAAAAGTGTTGTTTATTTTAAAAAATAATTAAAAAATTATCTGGTAATACTAGCCTGTGTACACAGAGAAGCCATTCCATGTCCACCCCTTCACAAGCACGCATTAACTAGGTTGCTAACTTCATAAGAAACGGTCTGACCCGACCCCTATTTTACATTGAAACAACATCAACATCCATCTGTCTGAGGTTCAGTTTTTGTTTTCATACATCAAATGACGTCAGGGTTTCAACCATCTTTGCTGGGTTCCTGCACTTGCTAGCAGGCACCAGAAATACAAGATAAAAATTGTTCTCATTTTGTTGATAAGTAATGTGCAACACCAGTTACCTACTGATTAAAAGATGCCACCCACCACTAACCAGGGCTGCAGTACTTGGCTTTACAAAAATGAATGATTTTATGTCACGTTTATCAGGACCGAAGCAATGTGCAACCGCATTGTGGCTAACCTGCAAGAAAGGAGGTCTACTGTCACTCACCAGCCCAGCTGCAATAGCTTTATACCCCAGCAGTGGGGACCGCTGCACAGTTTAAAAGCCCATGGGCTAAGTTCATGTATACCGTTTTCATAGAATTTCCCCCTATAAGCTTTTAACATGAAAACTCTAAGGCTAAAATCAGTGCATGAGGCTTAATTTGAAAGACAACATGTTCTAGCTCCTGTCTATTTAGGACGTGGCTGAAAAAAGTACATCACCAGTGAATTGGACTATATGTTAATTATGATCTTTACATTTTTACATGCTCTAGAGCCATTTTTTGGAGAATTTCAACTTGCTATACAATACAACCTTTATATCCCAAATTTTATGCATGTATGCAGTAAGTCCATAATAACTAAATAGACTGCTAAAAAGTGCAATAAAACAGAAAGAAATTGAAAAATTGTTTTTTTTTGTTTTTACACATATTTTCCTAAATACAGAAATGCCATAGCAGTATCCCTCCAAATTGTAAATGAAAAAACATTTCAAACCACAGAAAATTTATTTTGAGTGTGTTCGTAGTTCATTTTTGAGATTTTATTATTATTTTGACACTTATTTTCATAAACTGTAACAAAAACATAAAAGAAATTCATATTTTGTACAATTTGTAAAAACTTTACTACCTGCAGCTGCTCCCTTGTTTTCCACATTGGACAGCCACAGCAGATTAATCTGCCATTAGTAATTTGAGAAGTTTTATGCTCAATTTGCACAAAAACTTCATCTAAATCATGATAAACTATTTTCAATAGTATAATCAAAGTTCTAAGTGTCCCAGGAATGTATATACAGAAAGGCACAAAGTCAAACATTACTTTTCAATGGCGTAAGTGGAGCTGTGATAGGCCCACAATTCAAAACTACAATTCTCAGGAAAATGGCATCACTTCTAGTTATAGCAGCAAATGGCAAACAAAAACCACCTGATAGTTCATGCTGACAATGTGATGACATATATTCCAAGGCTGGAAGTGCTGTGAACAGCTGATCACATCAATAAAGCATCAGCATCTGGATTATAATGTTTTCATTGTGTGTGTACTTTTGACTTGATTTCAGCAAACCCATTAGTAGAAGGAAACAGTGCTCTGGGACATGCTGAATGCATGATGCGTACATAAGTGTAACTCTGGTTTTATATGCAAAAAGAATTATTGCTCTATCTTATTTGGTTGCAATTCTACCAGCTTTTAAAAATAGATATGCAAATGGGATCGCCGGTCCTCCTGAAATTTGGTTTGTTGGGCTGTGGTCCCCCCAGAGTCAGCAGTCTGGGCATCACAAAACCTATCAGAGAAAACTGATACTTAGTTTGAATTTCATTGCAGTATTAGAAACACAGTCAGCAAAAGCCAAAAAGTGGTGTCCACACGATAGAGCTGAAGAAAAAGTTAGGGGACCTTCAAAGTCCAAAGGGTTTATGCTCATTGGATCCTTAAAGTCTTAAGATCTGTGCATAATTTAATCAAGCGACCACTGGCAAGTTATCTGAGTCTGAATTAGATTGCTTCGACTGAGGAACAGACATGACTCAACCATCCTTAGAGGCACTGTAGCTGCAAGGTGAGAGCAACACACTACCAAAAAAAGACAATAAGAAAATGTCACACATAGATGTTGAAGATAGAAGAGTGAGAGATTAGAGAGGAAGGATAAAAAACTGCAGAGATATTATAATGGAACAAATGAACTCTGAAGGAGGACAGCAATGACGGCAGTTGAATGTGAGAGGTGGCTGCGAAGCCAGAAGGTGTGAGTTCACAGAGCCGATGGTGAAAAGAATAGAAAAGAAGAAGACAGTGAGGAGGAAGGTCAGGCTGAACCATAAAACCACTGCCAAAATGATTTTTTTATTAAAGTTGCCAAAAGCCAGAGTCCACAGTGTTTCTAGATTTGGCCTTTTCCTACACTTCTATGCCAAAAAACTCAGAAGCAGACCGCCTTTTTAATTCAATTCATGTCACGTTGGAGAAGAATCTGAAGCAGTATTTAGACAATCACGAGATGCTAAAATGCTACAATGACAGCCATAATGACATTTATTTTACGGTGAGGAGCTCCATAAAGCAGACAGAGCAGGTTCCATTGCAGGTTTCTTAACAGATTCATACCTTGAAGCTGTGGAGTAAAATCCACCCACACTGCACAGTGATCATCAAGCCTTAAATAATAATCTGAAAGTGGCTGGCGTGACAGAGCCATTTGTCACACGTTCTTAGCTATTTATTCATATATTTTTTAAGCTAGATTGTAGCCTGATCCCAAGGGATGGAGCAGCAGCTAAAAAGGCTTAATCCAAACTTTTGAGAGAATCACTCATTGTCAATTAAGCTAGAACAGGTCAGAGGAAAATTATGAGAGGGAAAGTGATAATCAGTTCCCAAGAGAGAAGTCATGACTCACATATAAAAGATCCTCATAATGAATTCTCCATGTGTGAGCTTATGTGTGTCGATCTTAGTGACGAGGAAGAGGGTGATGAAGTGATAAGATACTGCCTGATGCCAACGAGTGATAATCATCGCCTCAGCTTTTGTATCTGGCTGTAAGAAAATCTTTTTCTCTCACCATTCTCCTTGGAGAGCTGTTTCAGTTTCAGGTCACATCATTAACACTTTCAGTAAATTCTGCAACCTAAAACTACATTAGCCCTGCCAACCTTCACCTCAACAAGCAATCAGACTGGGGGGGAGGTGTTAGCAACTCAAGGGAAGTAAGGAGGACGCCATGTAGGAACAGTGAGCAAGTAGGATGTGATTAAACTAAAAAAACATAATGCTTTTTACACATAAAAATAAGGAGGAGGTCATACTGTTAGGATGTGTTAATATGTGATATTCTTCTGCGATATTTTGCATTGGTGTGAAGTAGAAGCAATGTGAGGACAAGACGTTTATGGATTCAGCTGCTGATTATCCATACTGCAAGTGGTGTGCCATTACCGAGTACTTTACTGCAACACATGTTTAAGGGAAAAGTTTGACATTTTGGCAACTACACTTATTTTCCTTTTGCAGAGAAAGATTAGAAGATTGTAAAGGCTTTTATGTCCGTTCAGTAAGTGTAGATTTAAGCCGGCAGCTGGTTATCATAGCTGAGCACAGAGATTGGAAACAGGGAGAACCGAATCCCCAAAAATGGTTCTTAGTGATTTTTTTTTTTTTTTTTTTGGCATCCTCAGAATAAGGATCACTTGAAAGACTTGTACCGCATGGTGTAATGGCTGAAAGAGCCTGTTTGCATTCACAGTGTAAATACTGCTATTTCACAAGCAAGGATCCCTACCCCAATTGCAAATGACGCATTTATTGACAATGATACGACAAGCTAGGCTGGAGGCTGAGGCTTGGGGAAGGCCTCAGTGAGAATCAATGGTGGCCCCCAGGCCTGAAAATATGTGAAGGCATCAGCCTTCCTAATGTGGGAGTCAGAGACATGCACATCAGAGAGGGGGGATCCTCACCATCCCCCTCTGCAAATAGGACCTTGTCCACCAGGTCCCAGTGTTATGCCCACGTCACGACCCTAGTTTTTAACCCAGCTTAAGACATTATTATGCCATAAATAAACCTAATGGGAACATTTATGCACATTTATTAGATAGCCGAGTACAGGAAAACACTTATTTTTTACAGTCCAGATCAGTGATTCTTGTCCGCATGAAATGACAAGCGTGACTTTGACTTCAAGATTGGGTGAAGGCCCATTAGATAATCGCTGTGTGCAAGTTTCACAAAAATTTGACCTATACTCTGGGACAAGTAGAGATTCTTATGAATTGTGGACAGACAGGTGGACAAATGGACACTTTGCTATGGCATTAGCTCATCCGGCCAAAGGAGTGATGAGCTAATGCATGCCATTATGACTTGAAAATTAATGAGTAGTGGTATCCAATGTTCTTTTAGGCCAGGTCACAGTTCCCTGCCAAGAACATAAACCCCATAACTTTCAGTTTTTAAACTTCTTGTACGGACATAAATAGATAGTAATTTTTTAGTTTTGAACATACTGCTAGGCGAGTTTTGTTAGTTTTCGATAGAGCCAGGGTAGCTTTTTCCCCATATTTGTACTATATAACAGGAACTGGCAGGCAGACTTTAACTTTGAACTGAGCCAGGAAAGATTTTTGACCTCTTTCCAGTCTGTGCTAAGCTAAATTAGCTAGCCTCTGGCAAAAGCTTCATTTTTATCTTAAAGGTATGGCAGGAGGATTCATTTTCTTATGTAACTCTTGGCACATAACTGAGTAAACGTATGTCATAAATGTCAAAGTACTACTTTAAGCACCTTATTTTAATTTTTTAATGTGCTTAGATCGATAAGTGTGTGAGTGTGAGGCAAGCACAATGAGTTAATGGAAACTGGCTAACTGAAAACTTTATTTGTTCTGCTGCTGGCAGTGTTGTGCCCCTGACTTCACACATTTGCTGAAGATTCATTTGTACTCTTGAGAAGATCTGACAGCTTTCATATTTATCTGCTCCGCTGGCAGTGCTGCTTTCAAAAGTGTTTGTCATTGAGCAGTGTGTTATGCAAACACAGGCTACGTCAGCAAGATCATTTTTTTTGATGTGATGATGTACGACTGTGCTGTCCATGCAGTTATCATCTCAATGTTACCCAAAAGAATTGAATTCACGAGTTTTGCCATAACTGTGCAGCTCTACTATTTGGTAACTAAAGTCAGCACTAATAACTGGTTATAAACTGGGAGTCAGTGCCACACATTCACTTTTCCTGGGTAGGCCTCCCACGTATATTATATCTTGCTCTTATTTTGAAAGTTCAGTCACTGTTAAACAGTTAGTCCGTGGTGTTCCCATGTCGTGTTTCCCTACTGGCAGGCTGAACTGCTGTTGTGTCACTCAGCTGCTCTTCCAAGAGTCCCTCATCCTACTGTTGGACAGACTCAATACCACCATCTTGGACTGCAACTGGCGACTGTTGTTCTTGTTCTCCTCCAAGATCTGCTATGAGGTGGAGGACCACTCTAACCAGAACCTGCAGCAGGTGGGGAACTGGTTCATATGCTGCAACGCCAAATTCACCAAGGTTACGGAGCAGAACAAGGACTACAGTCACTTCCTTTAGTTCAAGTTGGAGTCCACCCACAGGATGAGGAACTGACAAGAGAAGCATTAAAATATTATTCTGGATGGAGTGCCCATTCCAGGCAGAGGGAGGTCTGGGTATCTCTGCTTAGACTGCTACGACCTTATAGTAAAATACTTATTTTCAGCATTTGATGTTTTCTATGTTCTTTAGTCATTAAAATATTCGTTTATGAGATTTGTAAATCATGGCATTGTGTTTTTCTTAGATTTTACGCAGCATATCAACCTTTTTTTGGAATGCAAGGACAAGCTACCAGTGCGGTCAAATTGTGTGGTAAACATTGAACTATACATTAATACAACACAGTATTAGTTCAAGCAGGACAGAAAGTCAAGCTCATCTGTAGATTAGTTGATCCCAATGACAGCTCAGTGGACCCCCTTCTCCGCATTCTATAGAGCAAGCTATTAAAACAGTTTTAGCCCCCCTACAGATGCTCTGCATCTACAAGCTGTTTTGCAACCCACCTCCACCCAAGCTCTTCCTTTCAAGCTGCATCTGACTCAGTCGTGTCTATCGTCACTGACCACTGCTCCGCTCTGTACAGTGAGGGCTTGATGCAGTCCTGACTGAAATAAAAAATGAGATGACAATGCTAACAGGAAACATCTCAGGGTGACATGTTGTTATTTAAGTTTGATCAGTATTAGAGTATGCAGTGGACAAATATCAGAAAGCAAAGACACATGAGCATCAGTTTTTTTGGCTGCACTAAAATGCTTTGTGCATCGCTGCATTGTAATTACTTGCAGCAGAATGGGGAGGGGTGTGTTCACTCAGTATGCACTTGAGCTCAAATCAGCAAATGAAACAGGTGGCTGGCAGCTCTAGTAGTATCACACTTGTCAAAAATGAAATGGTAAGATATTCATGGATGGGGAACAAGTGAGATGAGCTATTAACAGCTGTTTTTGAAAGACACAAAGCTCACAGGAGAAAGTGGCATGTTTGGCAAATCTGTGTCTGGCAAGAGAAGGATGGATCTGAACTATGTTGACACAGTTACTAGGAATAAATGGAAACTACATGAATCCCTTCTTATACACACATCATGCATCTGTTCACCACACTTTAACTTTCTGTTCAAGACGGAAGATGATGAGCAGCAAAAAATGGGGTTATGAGGCAGCATTTCCAGTTCTACTTGAGAGGTTTTTGTGTGGCAGAAGTGAGAGGGAAGTGAGGTAACTTTCCAGGGTGACTTGCCAGAGTCTTGACCTCGTTCTACTAAGCTTCAATCTATCTGCAGTCTGTGTGATGCCATCAAAAGACTGACATCCCACCAGCACAGTGACATCTAACCTCCCTCCCTTTCTTTTTATCTTTCACAAACACACATATATCTTCACATGCTCTCTCTTTCTCCTTCTCTCCTCTCTTTCACACACTCTTTTATGTAGGACATAGTGTGCATATAGATAGATATTTTCAGTGTCTTGGTCCCCAGGAAATTTCACTGGGAAACTTCCAAAGAACAGATCGCCCCACTTTCCTGCCACTAAACTGGAACGGCCAATTTCCCTCCCTCCTTGTTTGACATCTACACACAAAATGGCACTCTAATGAGCACAAATGGACACAAATCTGTTGTACAGCCTGTCTGTGTGTGCAACAAGGTCTTCCATACACATACACTCCCCATAAACATGTGGATGCAGATGGGTAAAACTGCCGCTGGACACATAAGTAGTCACCCTTCAGCACAAAGAGTCCATGTGGGATCTGTAAGTCACATAAAACACCTGTAACCGTAGTGACCCAAGGGTGCTCGAGCAAAGTCACATGTTCTACACATGTTCTGATGTAACCATCCCTTGTGCTCATAAACTAGGGTGAGTGCTGGTGGAGGAACCTGATTAGAGTTTAAAAGAAAAAGGGTGTTCTCATCATGGAAATTTCACTGAATTAGACTCAGTACACCTCTGAAAGGAATATCAGCACATTTGGTGTCCCAGAATCTCCCGTCTGTGCACCCTACACTCACCACCCCACTATATCTACACTCAACATGCTAACAGGAACACGAGCAGGGCTGCTAGTGTTCCTGTTAGCGGCACTAATAGTGGCTACTGGCTCTGTGAGGATACAGTCAAATACAGTGGTGCACACCGAGGATCAGCCTGTTATGAAGCAACAGCAACCTCCGGGGTTGAAAAATTAAGACCACAATATGATCATGTGTCATCAAGGACTGGACTTTCTATATCCAACATCATATTCTGGAACGTTTTAGATGTTTTCTACACATCTTAGAAATTAATGGCCTCCAAGTTACACTGAGTTTTTTTATGTTACTTTTTTCATCTGTGCAAGAGAATGCTACTATCTGCAGTCACAGTCTGTATGTAAAAGATGGATGCCGTCACTCCTACATTGCTCAGTGATTACTGAAGTTATTTTGTGAAGATTTTTTGGCTCTAAGCGTCTGACTGTGAAATGCTGCATGCTCACTGGCTAACACCTAGTAATTGACAAGCCTTTAGCCAATGAGCTCACTGTGGTTCATCCTCTATCCTGAGTCTAATAAAACCATAATTTACAAAATTAACTTTAAGTTTGTTTTTTTTCATTATGGCTTGAAAGTACCATATGAGGCAATAAAGTCATCAGGAAAGTTTTTACTGAAGTCACAGAGTGAGGGAGCCAAGGTCCATTTTCCCATAGCCTTTAATACAACCAGAAGTCTCTTTGCAACCAGAGCAGTCGCTCCCTGCTGACCATTATAAAGAACACAGGTTTAAGGCTACTCAGAACTGGCTCTCCTTTTCAGTCCTCGAAGCTACATTGATCTTTTATATTTAGTGTACTTCTGTGATCCCCTTGCTCTTATTTTGAGAGCTACTGCTCTTTCCCATTTTGTATACTATAAAAAAAAATTAAAAAGTGATTAAAGAACCAGGATAATTTGATTATTTTAATATAATTTTTCCTTTTCTGCTGATATCTATCCGTGTATTTCCACTATTTGAGTTTGGCCCAGTCATTCAGTGCTCTATATATTACTTTTTCAGCTGTCTCTCCAGAAGGTCTCTCGTCCGGAGTTCGGACAGACTCCAGCTTCTCTGTCTTGTGCTGCAGCCTCTGAAAGGAATCCTTATTTTGCTCTGGAGATTTGTTGCAAACTCACAAAGGGGACTACTGCTGCTGATTATATTGCTCCATTATTTATTTTTAATTAAGTACTTGTCCATTAAAATAGGGTCTTTTTTCCTTATTCATATTGGACCTCCTTTCTCATGCAAAAACACTTGTGCACACCGCCCGCCTGCCACAGATAGAGTCTAATTCTTTTGGAAACATTTAGTTACTTCAGCCCATCTTGCACCATAAACCAAAGTCAAAAAATTTTACTTAACAGTAGCAAAGACGTTTATGCTTACAAGAAACCAACAAAAAGCCCAAAGACATCAGTCCAATTCCGCCTCTCTCCTTAAGCATCAAAAGAACCAGCATTGTAGTACAGGACGCAGCTTTAGAGAAACATTACAGAAAAGCAATAAAACACCCCCCAAGAGGGCTTCCTATATATAGACAACAGTGGTTTATAGTGAAGATGTGAGTGGGCGTATTAAAGTACATAAAGACACAAACAAAAATAAGCGCGTGGGCTCATCCTGAGGGGTAAAAGTTATCCTGTAGCCTAATTCCCTGTACTTTACAATGGTGCTACTTAAGGCTACCAAATCTAGTCTTCCAACACAGTGACTTTTAAAATATTTTACAGTCAAAACCATGCCTCAGAGACTATTCATTCCAGTTCCATAAATTTTAGCTGGAAGCAGTCAGTAAATTCATAATTAGCAACAGCAATTTAATAAGTCTTCTCATTCTCTCGAGCCTTTCTGTTGCTATTCATTCCTCCTTTGTGGCCCTCATAGGTCACCGGCGATGTTAATTTGCGTACAAATGCGTTCTAATTACCTAACCTCATCTATCGATTAAACTGCGGTTAAGTTGTTACTTTGTCAAATCGTGAGAGCTGATGAATGCTTGAACCACGCACAAAGCAGCTCAGATTTTATACAGCAGCCCACTGCAATTCTTACTCTGGAAAAGCTTCAAGTTTTGGCAGCTACAATATAACACACTGTGAAAGCTACTTCTGATGCACTGATAACCTTAAGCACTTAAACTATCACTGTATGGTCTGACTAAAGAACAAGACATGCAGAAAGCTATAATATCAATAAAATGATCCAAAACTCAGCAGCAGGACAAACACAGTGGAGGAATCCAGCTGGGTGATTTACATTTGCATATGTGAGGCCTAACAGTCACTGGCTACCCTGTGTCTATATGTGAATTAGTCAAACTTTAAGTCTTACCAGTATCCAATGGATGAATTACACAAATAATTCCCCGATAGTGTTATGAAGTGAAAGAATTTATCTCTCAAAGTTGTTTTTTGTACCAGGCCTTTAACTTGCTTTTTAATGATGGAAAGTTAAGCATTTTAACATGGGAATCTATGAGAATTGCCTTTGAAGCCTCATGTGGCCATTAGAGGAACTGCAGATTTTGGCACTTCAGCAGTGGCTTACCTTTTCAGTTGCAGAGGTTGCTGCTTTGCAGTGCTAGTGTGTCTGATGAGGAAATATATAAACCAAGCAAATATTATACACAGAGGAGGTGCAAATCAAACACCAGACTGTTAACCAGCAGTGCTGACTTTGTTACTGTGTCACACAAACACTGTTAGCAAAATATAATTAATATATTAATTAGTTTTTTGTCTTAATTGGTTTGACTATACAATTGAAAGCTATACAGTTAAGAGTACAATGAAAGGAAGAAAAGAAAGAGAAAAGTGATTGGAGTGACAGTTAATGAAAATAGCTGCTGATTATTTGTTTTATTGCTCTCTGACTTGAACATTTCAGCTCCACTTAATAACAAACTAAAGCTTCACAAAGCACAAATGCTGTTGATCTTTATACGTGTGAATATGGGCGCAGTGTTTGTTAAAGCGTCAGCTCTCTGTACAGAAGAGATGAAGACAGTCGATCAGCTGGGGAACCAGAGAACTGAGATCACTTTCAAATAGCCTGCTAATTAATTAGCTTTATTCATCATCACCACCAAATCTCTGTGGGACTGCACAAAATCTGTTCTTGTTTTCTGGTGGCAGCTATATGCGTTGCCTGTTACAGAGAGCTGAGTAATATCCTCAGTCACACAGACTCATCTTCCTGGTCTGGCTGTGGAGCTCGAGTGGTGGCTCGGCTCAGAGTGGCAGGTCCCGCTTGTCGATATCTAGGGCCTCACTGAGGGCAAGTGAGGGTTTTAGCTGGCAGAGCATAGGAAGGTCATGAATAAATAAGCCACAATGGGAGTAGCTGTAGGGAAGGAGGCTGCCTGAACATATGAGGGGCTGTGAAATATTAAAGGTGGATGCTGCTCCACTGCTCCAGGCGCCAAATGGGAGGCTGACCATGTGGCAACCTTCAGGTCGTCCCTATTGTTTTCTACAGGCCCAACCAACTTCACATGTCTCCCTGTCGGTCACGCTCACAAGAGCCTGCTGGATTGCTGTTTTGATTCACTCTTCTCAGAGCAACGTCCTTTGAAGTGTTGTCAGAAAGTGCCAGCCGTCAGCAGAGTCGGCACAGCAACTGAAGTTTTGATCTCGACCCTCTGGGAGTTGACCAAAGCTCGGTTTGTGGTGAGCGTGCAGCTCTGACAACACTAAAGACAGGTTTAACACAGTAGTTGGAATTCAATACCTTACACCAAGACAGACGAGAGTGATTCACACTTAAACGCACTCAAAATGAGGTAAAATGTGGAGAGGGCCAAAAGCCGGACAAAGCTGTCACGGTTTGAGGAAGTCTTCTCTAACCGAATGAAGGGAGTTTTTAGCTCCCTGTGGTCCAGCAGTCGCTGATTCAGCGCTTCTTCCAGCAGGGTCTGTGGTTTCACGTTTCAAGGCTTTTCAATAAAAAAAAATCTATTTTCTCAGACAGATACAGCATCCCAAATAGGCACAGCACTGAAAGATAGCTTTTACCCTCTAACACTTTTTCACAGGGGGATTGTTCTATACAGGCTAAGCAAAGCCATTTAGTGTTTCAAGTTTTTTTATCAACCTCACACAAAATATGACAAAATGTTAGACAAGACATCCTACAGCCTTTTACTAGATTTAGACTATTTTATGCTTTTTATACTAATACACAATTACATGTGAGAGGCAACTATTAAGATAAGCTATACCTTTATTAGTCCAACAATGGGGAAATTTGCAGTTGTTAATATTGTGCCTTGTACTCATTGTACATATGGTCTACTTCTTAGATACAGTCATGCAAAAAAGCAAGTTTTCACAGGATTCTTTGTCGTAATTTGAAAACCTAAGTACACCCCATGTTTTAATAGATTGTAGAACCACCTTTAGCAGCAGTAACTCGAAGTATTTGTTTTCTGTAGGATTTTATCAGTCACTTAGATCATTGCGGAGGAATTCTGGCCTACTCTTCTTTATGGCATTGCTTCAGTTCAATGAGTTTTGGAGGGGTTTGTTTATGCACAGCTCTCTAAAGGACCCAACCTGGGCCAAGCTTTAAGCTGTCATGGCCTCACATTTGAGCCTAGAATACTTTGGTATACAGAGGAGTTCATTGTCAGCTCAATGAATGCAAGGTACCCAGGTCCTGTGTGTGATGGGAAAAGAAACCACAATCATCACCCCTCCACCACTGTGCTTGACAGTTGGTATGAAGTATTGGTACTGATATGCTGTGTTTTGTTTTCACCGAATGTGGCACTGTGCATTGTAGCCAAGGACATTGTTCCAGAATTCTTGTGATTTGTTTAGATGCAACTTTGCCATGCTGCCCATGTTCTTTCTGGAGAGGAGAGGCTTTCTCCTGACAGCCCTTCCAGACAAGCCATACTTTTTCAGTCTTTTTCTAATCATACTGTCAAGAACTTGGACATTTAACATACTAGCTAAGGTCTGTAGAGTCTGAGATGTAGCTCTTGGGTTTTTGTGAGACCACTCCATGGTCTGACCTCACTGGAACATCCACTCCTTTAAAGATTGTGGCATTGTGTTAACACATACCTGAATGCTCCAGACCAGTATACTGCCAAAACTTCTGCTTTTATAGAGGTGCTCACACTGGCTGATGATCAGTTAATCAAAGTAATCTGGTTAGCAGCACCTGGCTGCTACTTATCCTCTTAATTCCCATGTAAGCAGTAAGGTTAGATTTAGTTTTTCACAGGGCTGCATAGAATCTTGTGAAATCTTCGCTTTCACAGGACTGTAACTATCTCAGGAGACATTTCTGATGTCTTTGTGTGATGTCACTGTCTTTTATTTCCCAACATACCCCCTCTTCTATTTAAAAAGAACCATTTCACATCCTTGTCCTTCACTTTAATAATTCACTGGGCCTTGGTGACGTTTGATGCGGTCTTGTGTGCTTTTTGTTATCTTGCTTGAAGTGACAGATAAGTAACAAAAGCAGAAGAGAAGTGGAATGACTTCAAGCTACAGATTCAGTCGGACTTCATAAACTCCAACCAAAGAGGAGGAGAGTCGTCACATGTTTACTGTTTTAATCTAAGCTATGTATTCCAATCAATATGGCCTCACATCAAACAGCTCCTGTATAGGCTGCATCCCCTTTTGCCTCTTTCCATACATTTCTCGCTTGTCTGCTTTTTCTGACTCTGCTTCATTCACGCTTTTCTTATAGCTCTGACTGAGAACTTTCTAATCATCAGTGGCACTTCTTTTTGCCCACTCACCTCATCTGATGAGACACCTTAAGGGCAGAGATCACAGGAGGACATGTGTTGAATTGTGTGCAAATATGTCCCCTCTGTCAGCTAAGCAGCCTAATGTCAAGGCGAGCTGGCACAGTGTACTGTATCTCATATATCACCTCTCATTCACACTGCCAAAGCCCCCTTCCACTGTTACTATAAATACCACCAGCTGTGTTTCCATTATTAATGCAGCAAGAAGCCCGAACCTTCCCTGGCTGCACATCGCCGATTCATCATCGCCCATAAACTTTAAAACACCCACTGCTACCTACTGCTGGTGCAAACCGACACACAGCAAGCAGATGCATGGTGCATGCACACACACCAACACACTCTTGTCTCCATGACAGGTTCAATGGTGAAGGAGGAGGCAGCCACAGAAAGAGATATGAGCATGAAAACCAAAAATAACACATTGCATCTTGATGACCAACCAGTTACAGTTCGACTGTAATGAGATATGGAAGCAGAGGACCGCCGCTCAGTGGAAGTGAAATGAATTAAGCTCTATTCTTTTTTGCAGTAACAAACTGAGGTACAATAATGTGGTTTAAAAGATGTTATAGAGGCTGAAGAGATTACATTTTTTCTTTCTATTTATTTTCTTTTTTAATGTCATAGTTAATCCCGACATCGGAGAACATAGAGCCAAAGCTGAAGCTAGTCGAAGCTTCCACACATTTCAAAATAAGGAGAATGTTCCCCTTTCTGGTTTCATAGGGGGCACTCATGAGCTAGTTCAGATTAAAGAGGTCCCTACTATGGTGGCAAAAGTAACTTTCATAAAGTAATTTTTTACTGACATTTTTCCATCCATCTATTTTCTGGGACAGGTTGCATCAAAATAGAAAGCAGGCATGCCTAGACCTCCCTCTCCCCAGCCACTTTGTCCAGCTGTTCTGGTGAGACATCGGGGCATTCCCAAGCCAGCCAAGAGATATGTTCTGTCCAGTGTGTCCTACGTCTGTCTCCTCCCAGTTGGACATGCCTGAAACACCTCAACTAGGAGGTGTCAAGGAGGCATATGTGTCAGATCCCTGAAGCACCTCAACTGGCTCCTTTCAATACAGAGGAGTTATGGCTGTACTCTGAGCCTCTCCCCAATGTCTCTAAGGGAGAGCCCTCTTTGGAAGAAGCTGCTTGTATCCCCAATCTCCTTCTTAGCTTAGCTTATGACGATAAATGAGGGCAGGATCATAGATTGACTGGTAAATTGACAGCTTTGCTTTAATACTCAGGTCTCTCTTCATCACATCAGACCAATACAGCATCTGTGTTACTGCAAAAGCCATAGTTTTTATGGACAGAATTTCTAGGTGCAGCCAGGAGTGTGTCAGGCACTGAAGTCTCAGGATCTCATGTCTTCTATTGCAGATGCTGTGATTCTGTTGTCTTCACTGAATGATGACTTCCAGCTTGAATTGGATCGGTTTGCAGCTGAGCGTGAAGGGGCTGGGATGAATTAGCACCTCCAAGTCTTCATGCCAAGAAAGAGTACAACAGATGCAATGTTTGCTTTGAGAGTGTTGATGGAGAAGTATAGATAAGGTCAGAAGGAGTTGCACTGTGTCTTTGTGGATCTTGAGAAAGCATATGATAGGGTGCCAAGAAAGGAACTGTGGAATTGTATGAGGAAGTCAGGAGTGGCAGAGAAGTATGTGAAGGTGGTGCAGGACATGTACGAGGACAGTGAGACAGTGTTAAGGTGTGCAGTAGGAGTGACAGATGGGTTCAAGGTGGG
>VUQH01010864.1:18884-29413 GCA_015106775.1 Etroplus canarensis
GTTCTAAATCCATAAGCATTAATATTGATTTAGTCCTCCCTTTACAGCAGTAACAGCTTCCACTCTTCTGGAAATGCTTTCTCCAAGATTTTGGTGTGTCTGTGGGAATTTTTGCCCACTTATCCAGAAGAGCGTTTGTGAGACCAGACTCTGATATTGGATGTAAGGACCTGGCTCACAGTCTCCATTATAGTTCATCCCAAAGCTGTTCAGTGGGGTTGAGGTCAGGGCCATGTGTGGACCAGTCAAGTTCTTCCACACCAAACTTATCCAACCCTGGCTTTATGGACCTTGCTTTGTGCAGTAGGGCACAGTCATGCTGGAACAGAAAGTGACCTTCCCCAAACTGTTCTCACAAAGTTGGAAGCATAGAAATATCCAAAATGCCTTGGTAAGTTGAAGCATTAAGATTTACCTTCGTGAGACCCAAGGGGCGCAGGTCAACCCCTGAAATACAAACCCCATAGCGTTATCCCACCTCCACCAAACTGTACAGTTGACACAGTGCCGTCAAGCAAATAATATTCACCTGACCTTCACCAAAACAAGACTCATCCATTAAACTGCCAGAAGGAGAAGTGTGATTTGTCACTCTGTCAAACATGTTTCCACTGTTCCAGAGTACAGTGAAAGCTCGCTTTAAACAACTCCATCCAGCACTTTGCATTGTGCTTGGTTGTATCAGGCTTGCATGCAGCTGCTTGGCTATGGAAACCCATGCCATGAAGCTCCCAGCACACAGTATTTTGTGCAGATGTTAATGTCAGAGGAGGTTTGGAACTCTACAGTTACGTAGTCAGCAGAGCAATGGTGACTTTTATGTGCTGTACACCTCCACACTTGGCGAGACCTGAGTATTTTACGTAGGTTATGGTGAAAGCTCCCAAGACACAGCCCATAGCATTATTCCTCCTCCACCAAACATTATAGTTGGCACAGTTCAGTGAGGTGGGTAATGTTATCCTGGCATCCGTCAAACCCAGACTCATCCATCAGACTGCCAGATAGAGAAAAGTGATTTATCACTGCACAGAATACGTTTCTTCTGCTCCAGAGTGAAGTGTTGGCAAAGTTCACACTGTCGGCGGCTGTGGCTTAGGAGGTAGACCAAGTTGTCTGTGAATTGGAAGGTTGGTGGCTCGATCCCAGGCTCCTCCAGTCCACATGCCGAAGCGTCCTTGGGCAAGATATTGAACCCCAAATTGCTCCTGATGCTTCTGTTGGAGTGTGAGTGCGTGCATGAAAGTTAGAATGCGCTAGAGGCATAGACTAAAGCTCTGTATAACTGTGTGTGAATGTGTGACTGGGACTTGTAGTAAAAAGTGCTTTGAGCACTCAGTTAGCGTAGAAAAACAGTAAATGAGTACCAGTCCGTTTACTTAAAGCCCCTCCTTCTGGTGCTTGGCATTGTGCTTGGTGATGTAAAGCTTGCATAAAGCTGCTTGGCCGTGAAAACCCAGACCATGATGCTCCCATTTACGATTTTTTTTAATAAAAATGTTTATAAAATATATCTCTCCCATATATAGTATTTACAACTATGAAGATGGAGCCTGCAACAGTACAGACTGATAAAAGACTCAGCAGTAATGACTAGAATGAAAGTTTTTACCAAATGTTACCAGGAGCTGTTAATCAAAGTTTTTATTTCTTTCTCGGTTTATTACATAACACAACAGCATTAGACTGCAGCAGAATCCAACCATGAGCAGTTCCAAAGTGAGAGAGCTGCGCGCTTTTATGCGTAGGGTACAACAGCAGTAATATATAGTAAGCCTATGCTAAATTGTTCCCAGCATGCAGATGGGATCGCTCAGGATCTAACAGAAACTGGCGCTGTGTACCTCACTTCAGACTCTTGTTTATAAGCTTCAGTTTGCTAATTGCCTGTTCCACTTAATAAAATTTACCAAAGTATCTACTGAACAGGTTCCCATCTCTGCATATATGATGTGGCACCTCTAATTTTTAAAGCAACTATAAAAAATACAGCCACAAAGTTAAGAAAACTCACATTCAGTGCATTATGTTTTTTGGGATCGTGTCAAATCTCAAACATAGTACGTAATGTGGCTGGGTGCATCAGTGCGTGAACACGAACATTTACTCTTTCGGCCAGCAACAGAACAGAGACATTTTTAGAGTTAACTTATAACTCAGTTGGGGGTGAATTGTGTATTGTGTGAAACCCTTTACCTGCACACAAAACGTTATATGTCATAGTAAAAGATCACAAGAGAGACCTGTACAATATTAGACAGGTGGTTTCAATGTTGTGGCTGAATGTTGTGTGTGGTACGTGTTTTTACAGAAACAGTATCTCCAGAGTTGGTGTGGGATTAGAATGAACCTGAAACAGCATTGTGTCTCTTATGTTCAGCCCTTAGCAAGTTGACCTGTGGTTGGAGCATCAGTCCCTCACAGATTGAGTTTCAGCTACTGGGCAGGTCCCTGTTCACTGATCTATATCTTCTTGCCAGAATTCCCTTTTCCCTCCCTCGCCATATGATGCTAATGAAAGAGATGGCTTAAAAGCTGGGACCCATGTGTAGTAATGAAGGTCCTGTTAGGACATTTATCTGTTTAGCTGCAAAGGCTTTTTCTCTGTTTAAAATGCCAGGAGCCCGATAAGAATCCAAAATGTTATATTATGTGTCCTTGTAAAGATCACGTCTTTGCTTACATTTGTCTGATAAGTGATTACTTTCATTCTCCCTCATTCCAGATACCTCAATGCTATCCAGACTATGTGTCCCCACATCTTGCGTTACCTAACCACAGCGGTCATAACAAACAAGGATGTCCGTAAGCGCCGACAAGTTCTGAAGGATTTGGTGAAGGTCATACAGCAGGTAAAAAAACCTTTTCTTTCCCCCCCCCAGTTTACAAAGTGCACACAGTTATTAGGTCATTACTTACTGGCCATACAGGCTTTGAAGGATGAGTAACTGACCATGTAACCCAATAACATTGCTAACACTTCGCATTAAGCAAAAGGGGATGTATATTATAGTTTTGAGTCAAGCTGGAGAAGTCTTTAACTTGTGATGAATGGCCAACTGTTGTGTGCCCGTGCCTGCTCCACCAGTGACAGTAGCTACTTCAGAGACCTAAGCAGCGTTTTGATGGGTTCTTGGTAATCACTAAAAGATGTGCACAGTGCTCTCTGCTCTGCAGCCTTATGTCATGTTGGGGGTCATTCTCTAATCATGATTTAGAACTCTTCAGAGTTTGGAACATGTTTTCACTTATTAAGCGATTGTGCCCAGCAGGTGGTCATTTTGACTACATTGTCATTATTGTCAACAACTTGAACGAGACTTTAACTTATTTTTTCTTTCGAATTCACATCCAGATTTTTTTTCATGTGGGGGGGGCTAATTGCTTATTATTCACTTTTGCTGTATTTGCTATATTTATTTCTAAAGATCAATATTAATTATTTTTATCTTAGCACAGACCACACTAGCCCTTACCTAGTAAATGGCACACATAGCTGTATCTTTATTTGTAATAAAAGTGTGGTTTTGTTTTTTCAGGAATCTTACACCTACAAAGATCCAATCACTGAGTTTGTGGAGTGCCTGTACGTGAACTTTGACTTCGACAGTGCTCAGAAAAAACTCAGGGAGTGTGAGTCGGTGAGTATCCACTTCGGTAATCTCACATACATTAAACTGAATATCTTCAAAGTGAGAAGCAGTGTTGTCTTGTTACGTTGGTTGGTCCGTCTTTCTGTGTGTGCTCTGTAAGTCACAATTTTTGACTTATCCATACCTATTGTTTTTTAATTGCAGTAAATATTCAGCCTCCCTTGGACTGATTCCACTTTGATAAAAAAATCAGGTCATGGTATAGGTCAGGAATGTTTCTAACATGTGGAGAAATGTTTAAGAAATCCTGCTCATTACCATTCTAGGACATGCATAGGAAGTCATATATTGGCTTTCATTTGGTGGGTAAGTTGATGACCATGATCCTGAAAGGCCCAATTGTGACCGATCAGGTTTAATTTCCTAATAACTCAGCAATGGTGACTAGTTCAACTACTGAACATTGGTAGGAAGTCATGTATGGGGTTTTATTGATGTTGTTGATGACCTTAACCCAGTTTCTCAAGTTCATTCACTTAAAAAGTGCTAAAACTCAGAAAGAGAGAAGACGCATCTTTTGTAGTATGTATCGGAAGTCATGTATCGGAAGGCATGCATATGTTTTGTGTTGATTGTGTCTTCAGAGACGTGTCTGTACTACTGTTGGTGACTTCGAGCTTGTTGTTTGCTAGTTTTCTGTGATTTTGAAATGCCACTCTGTGAGCGGTATTGTTTTCATCTACATGATAATACAGAGGTCTTCTGGGGACATCTGATTTGTGGGTCAGACTTGTGAACTTTCGCACAGAGCATGATAGTAATCATGGTTAGGAATCATGTCATCTCTGTGTGACCTTCTGCCTGTTCACACAGCAATTTTGTTTGCTGTAGTTCTGCGTGGGTCCAGTGAGGCAGAGCAATGATAGGCTGTGCCTTGTGTCATACTGTCAGATATGTAGAAGTCTCCTTGGACACCGTATGACTCAGTCTCCAGTCAGATTCTACTATGGCCTGTAATTGACCCATCAGAATAGTAGTTAACAATAAAAGCTTTATAAGCAAAAGCCTCTGCAGAGGCGTGCAGACACTCAGTTTAAGAGGGACATCTGTCACAGCACCACTATTTAGAGCATTTATTTCACTTTTGGTTTGTCATGTCTAAATGTAACAGTAGTCCGTAATATGAAAATAGAATGTGAGTCGCACGCAGTAAAAGCCTTCTTTGTATGTTTACTACAGAGCTTAACACATTGCATAGTGTGATACAATATGATAAATTGGCCTTAAACAAAGTAGTATTCATGGCTCAGTGGGACTATGTTGTTTTTGTTACATTTTGGCCACCTCATTATATTACTGATATTGCATTAAATGTTTAAAACATCCCTCACTATCAGGCCATAAAATTAAATGGCACAAGAAAAAAAAAACCATCCCACAAACCTAAGAGAACTGAATCAATGCCTCTCAGAAAGATTTACTTAAAAGTATGTTAAACTGTTAGTTTTAGCTACACAAACCTAAAAACTGGCAATTGAGAGACAAACCAGTCATGTGAAAATGTTCTTTTTCACCAGGAAAAACAAACTATCTCATAATTCAATAGCTTGTAGAACCACGTTTAGCAGCAATAACTTGAAGTAACAGTTTTTTGTATCACTACCAGTCTCTCACATCTTTAAGGAGGAATTTGGCCCACTCTTCTTTACAATGTTGCTTCAGTTCATTGAGGCTCTCTTAAGGTCCCACCACAACATTTCACCCATGTTGAGATTTGTGCTTTGACTGGGCCTTGCTTCTGTATTTTTTCAGCTATTCTAGTGTAGATTTGCTGGTGTGCTTGGGATCATTGTCCTGCTGTTACGACCCAGTTTAGGTCAAGCTTTAGCCATTGGGCAGATGGCCTCACGCCACTGACGCTGGAATACCTTGGTATACAGAGGAGTTTATGGTCAGCTGAGTGACTACAAGCTGCCCAGATCCTGTGGCTGCAAAAAAAAAGCTCAAATCACTACCCCTCCACCACCGTGCTTGACAGTTGGTATGAGGTGTTTGTGCTAAAATGCTGTGTTTGGTTTTTGTCACACGTGGTGCTGTGCCTTATGGCCACACGTCTCCAATTTGGTCTCATGTGCCCAAAGGGTTTTGTTCCAGAAATCTTGTGGTTTTTTTCAGATGTGACTTTGCAAACCAAAGGTGAGCGAGAAGAAGGTTTCTTCTAGCAACCTTTGCAAAAAGCCTGTTTGTTTAGTCTTTTTCTAATCGTACTGTGTGAACTTTAAGAACGGTAACCCAGACCTGTGGAGTCTGAAATGTATCTCTTGGGGTTTTTTGCAGTTTCTCTGAGCACTGCACAGTCTGACCTTGGGATGAATTTGGGAAGATTGTGGCATTGTGTTAACACACAGCTGAATGCACCAGACTAGCACACTGCCAAAATCCCTGCTTTTAAAGAGGTAGTCACGCTGGCTGATGATCAGTTAATAAAATACATTTGATTAGCAGTACATGGCTGCTACTTACCCTCTTATTCCCTGCTGTCGCAGTAAGAGTGTACATTTTTTTACAGGACTGCTTAGAATTCTCTGAGCCTTCTTTATCACGACTGTATATAGAACTACAACAGTCACTTAACACAAGAAACTACAGCCCAATTAGTGTTAAATTGGCTCTTCTCTGACACTTAAAATGTACTTCAACAGCAACTTATTCAGTATTATTAACCAAAATTCATTTTTTTTACCCCTGAGAATTAATAAACATGCCTTTTCTTCCACACAAAGTCAAAACATTTTTATCATGTTCATATTTCCAAGCCAGCAGTTGCCTTCTTACCTTGGGTCTTTATTTCTTTGCTCTCTGCCACCACAGTCTGTAGATGATAGGAATATTGTGTTTTCATTGGCAGAAGTGTGTAAAAGCGCATGTGCATGTGACGCATGGACAACATGAGAAGAAGTGAGAGGGACATGAACACCATGACCACCTAATTTTGGACTCTGCATTTTAGAAGCATCTTTGTTAGAGTTTCGGGACCAGAAGTTACTTTATTCGGATGAGTTATTATCTAATGCTAGCCAGCCTTGTTAGCGAGCTGCACCCGTAAACTGTACAGGTGTAATGCATAGACAGAGATTAGGGAGTTCTAATAACACACTTATATTTCACTCACCGAGACTGAAGTACCAACACAGCAGGCCATATTGTTAGTCAGACCACTGCCTTAAAATATTCTGAAGTTACCAGCGGCACCATGTCAGTGACTCAAATTGACAGCGGCGAGGCGTCGCGCAGAGCGGCTACGGCTACCTTCGCTGGGACACCTGTCAAGCAAAGCAGCCGCGCCACTAATTCCAGCGTCCAGTTTGATCAGGTGTTTTAAAAAAAAAAAAACAACATAGAATTCTTGTGAATAGAGAAGCTCTTCATACAGTCTAAAAGCATTTTTTGTTACAGGCTGTATGTACATTTGCTTTTTATTACTGTAAAACTGAGCATTTTAACACAGGATTCTGTCTGCCGCGTTCCTCGTACTCCAGTAGTGCTGTTGGAAAAACGGGCAATCTGTTGCTGTCCAGCCATCTCTAGCAGTACCTGGAGTATAATCCAGCACCTGTTCGTGGATCAAGACTGGCCAGTGCTCTGACCAGTCACACAGTAGTAGTATAGTTTAGTACTAAAGTCTTAAAGTTTTACTACTGTTTACATGTACCGCTGGCATCTTGGGTTGTGAAGTCAGGCTTGGCGTGGCTGCTCCAACTTTCCAAACTTTCCAACTGGGAAATCTGACTTGATGGGGCTTGTCCAGCTGAAAATTCCAACTGGGAATTTGGGATTTCTGACGTCCATCATGACTCCTTTTGGAACCTGCCTCAAGTGGCCACTAGTGGAACTGCAGTTTTTGGCACTTCCACGACAGCTACGTTTTTCAGCCCTGTCTTTTTTCCTCCCAACTATACTACTGGAATGTGGTCAGCTTGTGAGTGATGGCATTCCCAGCTCCTACGTCCAAGTTCCGAGGCAAATGGAACGCTGCGTTAGTGTGAGACAAACAGAACAGGGACCCACTCTTAGCAAAACAGCTTCACTATACTACCAGAGATCAAAAACTCCACGGGTTTTGTTTTGAAAGCATTATTGGACTGTGTTGAAGAAGGAGAAAAAACCTTCTGGCTCACTTTTCAAAATGAGGTCAGTTTCATTTAATTTTGGGCACTGTGGTACGTAATTGAGTTATTTGGCTTAATTTTTGTGTTCTGACCTCATAAGCTGCCACCAATGTTTTCTGTTAAGTGTAATTTGAGGGGTTACAGGGGTTGGACACAATAATAGGAACAGCCAAAGAACATACATAGCAATTTATCAAAGATTGTTGCATTTGTAGTCTATGCACATGAGATACATGGATACTCTAAAGTGGATTCTGGACACATTCAGTGGCAGCTAATCAAATTTTAAGAGAGAGCAGGTGCCCTAGCTGAGTGTGCTATGTGTGTATTTCGTAGAACTTGAACTTCTAGTTCATTCTCTGCATACAGACTGTAATTTGGCTTTCCCAGATGACTTGATAATTTGGAGGTGCAGAGGAATAAAAGACTAAACTTGGGGCTATTTGGCTCCTTTTTCATCTTTTGCCTCTTGCAAATAAATGAAAAACATCTGGCCTGATCAAATGGCTCTTTCTTAGGAGTAAATGTTTATAACTCATGTCAGCAGTATACTTAAGGTTCTATTTCATTTGAATTTATTCTTTTTAGCTAATACAAAGAGTCATCAGCATCTCAAATCACTATTACAGATGAGGAAGTTACAACCAAACTCATTATCCGGATTTGTTTTTACTTGGTTATAT
Organism: Etroplus canarensis; assembly: GCA_015106775.1. Taxonomy (NCBI): domain Eukaryota; kingdom Metazoa; phylum Chordata; class Actinopteri; order Cichliformes; family Cichlidae; genus Etroplus; species Etroplus canarensis. Next base: position 27,330 of record VUQH01010864.1, read on the forward strand.
GCTTAAAAAAAAATCCACAGAAAAGAAAAAGAGATTTTTCTTGTGAAAAGGCATTCAGAGGCCAAATTATGACATGCACCATCAACAATATTAGTCTGTATGTTGTTTCAGCTAGGACAGGAAACACCTTCAGTTACTAACCTTGTTAAACACTTGCATGCACTTTTAGACCTCACCTCATGGGGTTCTGTTTACAGAGGCTCTACTGTGGTTGAAACAGATGCTCAGTCCCAGCTACCTTAGTTATTCCAGGTGCTTTTAACATTAGCCTACCTGTCTTATCAGAGCATGTCCAGTAGGCACAAAAGCCTTCTGTTGACCTTTTCCAATTCACAAGCAGGTCTAGCAAGGTGGGAGGTTCCAAAATAGTTTAACAGCGTCCTTAATGATTACCTGTGGTGGTTTTTCTTGTTTGAAGTCAGTGACACTTTTAGTTTTTTCCCCCTGTACAAATTTACACACAGACCTTTTAAAAAGAGAATAATTTCAGAGGTTAAGGGATGTTTCACAGACCGTGGAGTGATTGAGGTAAACCGATACCACACTGGCTTTTGTCTTGATGAGCATTTGTAATGCATCAAATCTGAGCCACCAAGAAGAGTGGCACTCATTTATTTACTGATTGCTGTGACGGCAAGATGCGGGTATTGTTTTCAGTTCTTCCGACTTTGGTTTACTGTAGTTGGGGGGGGGAAAAGTTTGAGCCAAGTGCTTTCAAATAGGGAGTTTAGCTTGGTGAAGCTGTACAAGTTGTTATTTGTTTCTTTCCCACTCCACCCGAATCTGGAATCACTGTCAGATGTTAAATGCTTGCATGGCAAAAGAATGAAAAGTATAGGCCTACCTATAGTCAGATTGCGCATAAATGGTCTCTTCAGGGTCCTTCCAGAATTTGTTTAAGCTTTGTGGTCTGAATCCCAGATGACAATAATTAGGGCACTTAACTGTTCAAAGTTTATCAGCCTTAGATAAGCATTGTCATAGCCGAAAACGTGTGTTGCCTGATAGCGCCATGTAGTTGGGATTTATTCAACCAGAACTCTGTGCAGATAACCGCTTTCTAGGCTTAAGAAAACAAAGAGTTGGTAATCCTTAAAGAACTTTTGAAGATGGAGGTCTGTGATGTGAAATGGCTCTCACTGGAGAGTTGGAATGCAGTAAGCACTGGGAAATGGGAACATTTCACACAGTAGTACCTCTGGGGCCATAGCTGGGTCATGAACATTTACAGTAGATTAAATAGATGAATGGGCCATATGCAGCAGTGTCAAAGAGTCCAAACATGGCTGTATTTCTTATTGTAACTAGGTACAGGTGATTCTTTATACTGATGGCTAAAAAGACTTGCTCTCATTTGTCAGAGGAATTGGACTTGTGTTGCTGCAGTTGTTGGATGACAGTAGCTATGAAATTGGACAGTCCTGGGTTAGAGACTTGACACAGAACCACCAGACCAGATAACCAGTGATACGTTGCTGACAGGGTGGTCATCTCTGTGGTCAGGTCTGTTCTAACTGAACTGCGTCATGTGGTGGTTGTAGTATCCCAAGATTTGTGGTTGTTTTGAAGTGTATTGGTTTATTCTTCAAACCCTTTTCCACAATAGACCTTCTGGTAACAAAAAATGCAGACAGCGTGATCCGGTCTACCCTGTTTACTCTCACTACAGCAACAAAAAAAAAAAAAATTGAAATTTTGAGTGGGTTGAATTTTTTTCCCCTTATTAAATAAGACATTAAGTAAAAAAGGGAGACAGTGAAACCTTGTAATGCTGTACTCATGACTTTCCACTCCTGTTATGTCTGGTTCAAGCTCTGACTTCTGTGTGCTTTTTGGCTAGCATCCTACACTGACAGAAATAAGTGCTGCTTTAATATCTACTTTACAATGCTCTAACGTGACATGCTTTCTGTCTCATAGGTTCTTGTGAATGACTTCTTCTTGGTCGCTTGCCTGGAGGACTTCATTGAGAATGCACGCCTCTTCATCTTTGAGACCTTCTGCAGAATTCACCAGTGCATTAGCATCAGGTTAGCCACTCTAACAATCCTAACAAAATGATTTAAAAAAAAAAAAAAAAAAAA
>VUQH01010864.1:32570-45319 GCA_015106775.1 Etroplus canarensis
GTGTGTGTTTCCAATTTAGCTTTGTTTTCCTTGTTTGATTTACAGGCTTTATTTCCTTAGTCCTTCCATAAATGGTTCAGTGGCGAGACCCTGCGTTGACCTCAAATGCACACTTGTCCTTTGACATTATGAGTAAATGCTTGAGACGTGGTCATTTGGGGGAGGTTTTTTTCCCCCCTCATCATGACTAGATTGTATTTGTACACAACAGTTCACTGGTAGTTGGAAGGAGTGTCGTGTGTATTTGGAAGTAACACTGAAGATCTTTCCACCTCACAATTGAGTCATTAAAAAGACCACACAATCATTTCGGTTTCTCTGAAAAATCAATTTTACCCCAAGCCGAAAGCGAGGTCGCTCCAAATGGCTTGGACTCTCCCAAATGCTATCATATGTTAGTGTTTAACAATGCATTCATTTTAGGCCAGCCGTGTTAAGAAGGGGGCTACTTTGGAGAAGGACCCCCGCCCTCCGATTCCTCATCTCTCTCCCTTAACCGAGTTAGACCCCAATGCCTGACCTCTCTCTGCAAGTGTGAGTTTGGTATTGAGACTCTCAGGAGTCCCCTAGCCTGAAGTCAAAAGCTCAGGAGCCGGAGTGAGTAAGGGGTCGAAATGAAAGTGATCCCCCTCCCCAAAGGAACAGGATCATGGTTGTGTAAAATAAAACCGGTCATGGAGGCTGTCTGCTCGACTTAAGGGCCAAGGGATGTCAGTAGTGTAGGTTGTTAAGTCTGACCTGTTCCTGTCTCTCTCTCACATTTCCCTCCTTTTTTTCCTCTCTTACTTCTCTCTGAGATATAAGTAAGGCTAGCTCTCACTAGACAATAAGATAAAGTTACCCTGCTCTGATGTACAAATGTGCTTCCTGTGAGGAAAACATTGCCAGACTTGATTTTGTAAATTAGATTAGAGGACTTTGACTGGTACAGGCCAAGGCCCTGGGCTTTTTGGGGCGCTACATGTTCCTGCGTTATACTGGAAAGAACACAATGAGAAGGGTTAGGGATTAGCTCAAGTCCCTGGTGAGGAAACAAGATCGTGTTTGTTTTGATCACCATATCTGACCTGGACTTGACTGACATGCACCTTCCTTCTTTCCTCAATTGTCAAACAAAACACCCGCAGTACTTCTGGGCAGCAATCACCTAATCACCGAGGTCAAATTAGAACTAATAACAAATTTCATTTGAATTTGCTTCATATTACTTGATTGTTAGATAAATAGGCAAAGAGTTTTTATAAATATCAGTATGCATGATTAATTTGATGTATAATATTGCGCAGTAGACTTGAGCCAGTCCCCATTTTTTTTGTACTTTGCATCCAAGGAACCAGATTTTCTTGCAATTTTTTTTAAAGTGGTTTTGAGCAACAGTTCTCCAGGCTTTCTAAGGGTCTTTCAAAGTTTTTCTTTGGACGTTGGCTGCTTTTTCACTCATTTTCAGTCCAGTCCTTGTACCTAACCATTTTCAGAGGAATGTTTTTTTTGTCACGCCACTTATAACACCGTCCTTTGAATCGTTCAATCTTAAAAAGTCACCTAACACAAGGAATGAACCAGAGTTGTGTCACCACAAAACAGACAAGATAGCAAAGAATCAATTCTTTAGGTACTTTCTTACCAGAAGCCTGTCACAAAAACACATCATTTGTTCCCTCTTCTTCAGTTGAAGCTACAAAATAAAAAGCCGAACATGACACAGTTTGATAGGCATAGTTTTGGACCAACAAGGTGACTGTCAAAGCACTATTAGCCAAAAAATTTGGGATATCTCAACATGGTGTGCAGTGTGTCCTTAAAACATTTGAGGACACTGGATAAGTGGAGGATAAAAGAAGTGGCAGGCCTAAAAACTATCTACTGTATAGTAGGTGAACAGTATCTGAAAGTCATATTCTTACAAAATGGGGCAAAAATCAGCGAAGAACAGACACAGGACCTGAGAAATGCATCTGGCCCTTCAGTTGACCCACCTACTGTTTGCCGAAGCCTCATCAGAAATGGTCTCGGTGGAAGGCTGGCTCTCAAGAAGCCGTTCTTAAGGAAGGGAAGCAGAGAGAAAAGGCTCAGGTATGCCAGCTCAACCAAGGACAGGACTGAAAATCTGTGCCAACAGGTAATATGGAGTGATGACTCAAAATTTAAAATTTTTGGTTCAAATCACTATTAATATGCACAGAGGTCAGGAGAAAGGTGCAGCAGTGAGTTAATAGAGCCATTTTTAAGACCTTGTAGAGGCTCTGTCATGGTTTGGGGCTGCATTTCAGCCAGTGGTGCTGGGGATCATGTCAAAACTGGTGGAGTTATCAATGCAGGAAAGTACCACCAGATTTTGATCCACCATGCAGTACCATCTGAGAAGCATCTGATTGGCAACACCTTCTTCAACAACACCTTTTTCAGCATGACCGTGACCCCACACAGATTGGCTACTGAAGTAAAAGCCTACCTGGATATGAACATACACATTGGAATGCTATCAGTGAAAGACTGGCTTCCCCAGAGTCTGGACTTCAGCAATATTGAAGAAGTGTGGGACCATGGAGAACGAAACAAAAGCAGCCAAAATCCAAAGAAGGACTTTGGATTGTTCTTAAAGAAGCCTGGAGAACTATTCTTTAAGATTGCTTAAAGAAATGATGAGAAAGCTTGCCTAAGAGTTCAGGCTGTGTTGAAGAGTAAAGGTGGTCATACCGTAGATTGATTTTCAAGCTTGTTAGAATTGTACGAACTCTGCTTTTGCCTTATGTACTGTATTTCCATTTATGTTTGCAAGTTTCAATATATTGCTGCACTTTTTTTCCCACCTTCCTAACAAAACAGAAAGAAGTGAGGGGTGGCTCAAGCTTTTTGCACAGTACTGTATGTTGCGCAACAGGTTGTTATCCTGCATTCAGTATCATCAGGCGGATGGACTGGTCTAAAATTTATTCTGCAGCATTTAAAAAAACCCCAAATACAGTCTTTGAGAACTTTCTTCATCAACAAGAAGAAACGAGAATCCTGCAGGAGATGGCCCTCGCAGAACCCTGATCTCAACATCATGCAGCCACTCGCTTTTTTTGTTAAAAATAACATAAAATCAAAAGCTTTAATTTGGAGACGTCAGACTTCAGCTCCTCATCAATGAATCATTTGCTTTACATTAGCACTCCCTGATGTGAAATGGTGTCACTGTGTGATCACCGACATGTGTTAGCCATCAAACCTAAACTTGCGTCATTAGACAGCCAACACACAAACTTGTGACGGTTCCAATAATTATCCATCAGAGCAATTTAGTTGTCATGCATCATATTTCCACAGGTTTGACGAGCTGAAGCGTAATCAGCTGTCCAGCAAAGCTTAGTGTTGCAAGGTTTGTTGATGTGAGTGACAGGTTCATCAGTCTCCCGGTATCCTATTCCCTGCTCTGGGCTGCTGGGATACTCATGAATCCACTCACAACTTCTGTTGTTTTTTTTTTTCTATTTTTACTTCTTATCCACCTTCTCCCATCACTTCACTGTGGTGTAAGTGTTGAGCGATGTGCACCGTCACTTGGAAACCAAACCCTATTTTTCTCATTATGCTGAAGTAATGCGTTTTATTTGTTGTTTATGCTTTTAATGCCTCATCCAGACACTGACATCATTTCACTCGCTTTCTTTATGTGGTTTTGCCACCATTTGACCAGCATTCGTGGGTTAGAAAGTGGTAGCCTTTTTTTGAAGTTTTTCAGCCTTGAGGTAAGACAGACATATCACACATCCAAAATAAGATTACTTCCCACTGAAAGAATGTCCTCTGAGAGCGACAGTTGATCTGTAATGGTGGTTGGATCCGTTTGCCGAGGCATGGCGTGAGAAGTGGTGTGGTCTGGGCAGATTCTTGCTCACTCATTGAGGGGGTCTCGCAAAATGTGATGAATGAACCAGGAAGAGATAATTAGCGAAGTCAATTGTTTTATACTAACCTTATAACCCCTGTCATTTTGTGCAAAAAAAAAAAAAATGCAGACTTTAGTAGTTTGTACGAGCAGGATTTGCGCTGGTCAGATTTTTTTTGCAGTGGTAGGGGGTTGGTTTCTTGGTTTTGAGAGTTGCTGTAGTCATTCTGAGTAGGGCACAAAGCGGTTGAGGATATTTATTGGGGCCCTGATATGAAATGTGGTAGGTGCGGAGGGCGGTGGGGGTCAGACGAGAGGAAAGGGGCCGGAAATGCTGTGGGAGGGGGGGTTATTGAGGGGGGTTCTAGTTATTTTGAAAGCCACAAGGGAAGCCAGCTGCAGTGGGGAAAGCTTTGGATCAAAGAATGCCTGCCACCCTCATACGCCCCCTCCTTCTGCTGTGACACATCCACATCTAGCTGTATCAAAGAGCAGCCCAGTCTCCTACCTGGCTTTTATTTCAGGGGACATTTGCTGTTTGGAATAGCGTCATGATAAGCTTTAGCAGCCAAGCGGAGAGGGAGAGAGAGAGAGAGAGAGAGAGAGAGAGAGAGCGTGTTTTCTGGACAGAGCTACCAAAAAAAAAATAAAAAAAATGAAAGGATAATTAACCGCAGGGGTTCGCAACATGGGGTAGTCCCCACACTTCTAATTGAGTTATTCATACAAGTCTGTAAATCAAGCTCCCATTAGCGAGGGACCATTAGTTGTAGTGTTATTCGGGTGTGTTTTGTGTTATACACTTTTTTTTTTTTTTGCCTAAAGCACAATATGTTGGCCATTTATTAACATTGTCAAATGGAAATAATATAACCAGTCATTGGGCACCTAATGTGCAACATCAATCATAATGTGGAGTAGTATTAACCAAGAGTTATTGGGTGCTAGTGCATATTTCATGCATGAATCCGCACACACAGCAGCTACGTTTAATTGAAGTCAGGGTTTGCGAAAGCTTAATGTTACCTGAGAATCAGCAGTAATAAATTCAAGTAGACTGGTAGTCTTAAGAAATATCCCTCATCGAGCGTAAACTTTCTCATTTCTACACCGTGTTTGCAGTTTTTTGAGGCTATGCTCATGCTACAACAATTAACTTCATTCAGAAGCTGTGACAGTTTGAACATACATTGCTTCTATTGCCTGGTATGTTTTTTTTTTTAATGTCTGCCTTGATAAGGACAAAATTGGTAAACAGCAACACAGTATGACACAGCTTTGAGTCCTTAGTGATGGAAACAGTCATGTTTCAGTGATGTTTCATGCCCTCTTTGGTGAACATGAGGCCAAAGTTACAAGTTCCAGCCTTTGTGGACTTCTCTTTCCTTGAGATCTTATATATTATACCCTGTTGTTATGGAGCACTTTGTTCATCTGGCATTTGCCACAGAGAACAAACAAATTTCCACAAGGATAATAAATGAAACTCAAATTAATGTGAGAATCATAAACCCCTTAATGTTAACATGTAGTTGTTTAGCAGGTATGTTGAATGAACAAAAGTATTGGGCCACCTACGCATTACACCTACAGGAGTTTTTATGACATGTAGCTAGAATGGCTTCTTTTTTTCCACAATATGTCTGTGGGAATTTTTGCCCATTCATCCACAAGTGCATTTGTGATTTAAGATACTACTGTTTGTCAGCAGGCCCTGGCTTGCAATCTCCATTATAGTTCATCCCAAATTTGTTGGATGAGGTTGAGGTCAGGGCTCTGTGCGGGCCAGTCGAGTTTTTCAACACCAAACTCATCCAAACATATCTTTATGGACCTTACTTTGTGTACTGGGGCACAGTCGTGCTGGAATGGAAAAGGGGCCTTCCCCAAACTGTCCCCACAAAGTTGGAAGCATAGAATTGTCTAAAACATATTGGTAAGCTAAGGCATTAAGATTTCCCTTCATTGAAACTAAGGGGCCCAGGCCAACCCCACAGCATTATCCCTCCTCTGCCAAACTTTACGGCACAATGTAGTCAGGCAGGTTGTTCTGGCATTCAGCAAACTCACTTCTCCATCAGGCTGCCAGAAGGAGAAGCGTGATTTGTCATTCTACAGAATACCTTTCCACCCCACCAGACTCCAGTGATAGCATGCTTTGCACCACTTCATCCAACACTTGGCATTTTACATGGTGATGTAAGGCTTTTATGCAGCTGCTCGGCCATGGCAACCCATGCCATGAAGCTCCCTGTGCACAGCTTTTGTATGGATGGTTGGATGTTTGGAACTCTGCGGCTGTTTATTCAGCAGAGCACTGGCAACTATTACACACTATGCGCCTCAACACTCTGTGACTTCTGCCGGTTTGTGGCTGAGTTGCTGCAATCCCTGAAAGCTTCCACTTTGCAGTGCAACCACTTACAGTTGTGAGTGGTGGTATTGCAATGTCTAGGAGGGAAGAAATTCCATAAACTGAGTTGTTGCAGTAGTGGCATCCAGTTACTGTACCAAGCTGCGATTCACTGAGCTCTTTAGTGCGACCCATTCTTTCACAAATGTTAGTAAAAGCTGACTGCATGGCAAGGTGTTTTTTTTTTTTTTTAAACACCTGTGGCAGTGGAATGCATAATGAATTTGGTGATTAGCTCTTACTTTTGTCCAAACAGTGCGTAATGTTTTACTGTGTTTAGCATGATAAATCCTAAATCTGTACACATACAAAATAGAACAGCTGGGAATGATGGAATTTTACTAGTTTTGCCGGTATCTCATCATCAGCCAAAGTATTGGTCAAATTAAAATTCTAACTTGATTACAGACTAAAGAGACATCTTCTGGGAACTCTTAACGTCCACAGAACATTCTGTATCAATGTGATTTTAAAATATTTTTACCAAACCGGGTCAGAGTTTCTTGTATTTTTCCTCGACAGCATGCTGGCAGACAAACTGAACATGACTCCTGAGGAAGCCGAGAGATGGATCGTCAACCTCATCCGCAACGCCAGGCTGGATGCCAAGATAGACTCCAAACTGGTGAGACCCTCTGTCTTCTTCCTCAATCAGGCAGCTCTGTGCTTAAGTAATGAATCAGATCTTTTTAAACAAATCTCTGTAAACTGGGGGCCCCTTTCAGAACCACTTTTCATGTAACCTCAGAAGGGAAAAGGAGCCCGACACTATACTGATTTTTATTTTCTTTAATGGAAGGGTAGATATAAGGACATTATAACCGCAGTATCTGAGCCTTGTTACATCCCTTTTATGAGGCTCCATGTTGAACCTGCATGTTTTGGCATAGCCATCACAACAGTTCTTTGTAATCAGCAAACCATACCCTGGTCCTCCAGAATGACATAGAATTATCTAGATGTGCCTACAGTAGGAATGAATAGGACTCATATGATGTGCTTGGTGATTGCAGAATAGTTGGCCTGGGACTATTGTGAGGCATTTTTCATTCATATTTCTAGGGCCATGTGGTGATGGGGAACAACGCCGTATCGCCTTACCAGCAGGTGATTGAGAAGACTAAGAGCCTCTCGTTCCGCAGCCAGTTGCTGGCCATGAACATTGAGAAAAAGCAGGCCCACAACAACAAAAACGAGGTGAGCAGCGCACAAACTGTATATTACCAAATTCACGCAAATCTCCGCTCCATGCTCGTTGCTGTAGGGGAAGCAAAAACTCCCTTAACCGATCAGGTTGAAGGTCAGCGTGCACTCAGGGCAGTTCAAAGCGCCTCAAATGATTGGCTCAGAAAAACGAGGCTTAAAGAATGTTGATGAACAACCATCAACAAAAGCTCTCTTTACACGGAATAAGCCAGTAAGAGCAAGTTTAACAGAGCTAATGCTTTCATCCCTCCATTGCTCTTCAAAGGCTTAATGACAAGGTAGATTCCAAACAACCATAAAACAAGGCCTGAGCTCAGTGACTCAGCTCGGCAACGTAAATAAGGTGGACCCTCACGCTGGCTTTTGGTGAACATTAGTCAAAGCCTGGAGTTCTCTGCACTTAGGACCTGTTACAGATGTCTGGCTCGGGGTCCAGTCATCCCATTTAAGTCTGTTTTTGATGTTGACCTTGCGCATTGTCGTGGTATGTAGCCAGTTCAAATACTACAGCTTATTAATGGTCCAAATTCCCCTCTCCTTGAAATGTTGACATCTGTCAGAGCAGACTGACGGGACACCTGACAGCACCAGGGCCACTGGATTGCAGCAGACATGTTAACTGTTCACTTTTTAACTGTGCGCCTCCAGTACCTTTTGATGTGCTCAATTACCCTCCTCCTCATTGTTGAAGTATCTGCAGCGGGGGTGCTACCGTAATCTTGTCCTGTAAAAAAGCAAAGCCTCCCTCTCATTAAGGAGTTTTTGTAATTAGACAAGAAAAGAGGCTGCAAACAACTCACAGAGCACCATAATATCCTGCTGTCCTTAAGGCTACAAATCACTTACATATAGGGAACATTTACAGCCTACCATCTGGGCCAGCTGCTTTGGGTCCCTGTCACAGCCACCCAGCGCTCACTAACAGAACACACACACACATTACGCACTCCCGACAAGGGGGAACGTCAGCATATAACTGCTTGCACATGTATGTTACTTTTTTCACATTTCCCACAGTCAACAACAGAAATTTGTTTTGATCGGTCCCAGTGATCTGCGAACGGTCTAATTTGATGTTCTCTTCACGCTTCCTTTGCAGACACCGAGCTGGGCAGGTCAGGAAAGTGGATTTTGATGGATCACCCTTGCCCCGTGTGTTAAATCCTTTTTTTTCCACACTTGTCCCTCAAGGAGCAGATTACTGTTTTGCACTTGGTTCAAGTCATCACCAATTCAATAAAAGTGACCAGCAAAACCATTTTCACCCATGATTGTCTTATTTCTGGACATTACAAACTGCAGTTGAGGTTTGAGTGGTCAGAGGTTTTTTTTTTTTTTTTTTTCTTGCTCCGGTAATACCTGATGAAGTTTTAATGTTCACATTGAGTCACTGAGTGGGACAGTTAAGACTGGTGCGTGTGATGCGGCTCATTTGTGTGCTGTAATGATGAATGGCTGTTTAGTCTGTTGGTTTTATGGTGTTTTTAGTGGTTCACTTCACCGTGGCAGGCAGCCTCACTGAGTGGGACGTCAGCTTTAAGGAGGGGCGGGGGGGGAGCCAGCGGAGGTGATGTGCAGTTACCAGTGGTCACACTCTCTGCCAGTCATCCTGCCCATCTGAGGACATGAGGGAGCCATAAAGAACCATTAGCCAGACGGACACAATCTTTTTAATGTCCCGCCCCACCCCCGCTTTTCTCTGCTTTCGACCTTCTCATAGCTCGGCCCTTTTGACTCTCCCTCATTCCCTCTTTATTGCAGTTGCTCACAAACAGGCTTTCATTTTCTTCCTACATGTAACTGAGCTGCTAAACAGGCATTTTATGGAAAAATACACCTGCTTAATTAGGTCACATCAAAAGTCTGGAGAGTGCAAGGAGTGTTTCATTGCCTGCATGGGCGCTGCACCCACAAGCACACTCCTGGAGGAGAAGTATGACATTGTTCCGTCCAGAAAAGAAGCAGGACAGACCAATAATAGGCGCTTTCCTTCTTTTATTTTCTTCCATAATGCGTCACAGACCAGCTCGGTTGATAAACATAAGTGCGCTGTGTACATTAGAGGTGAAATATGAAAACCTGCTTTTTCAGTGGTTTTTCAAAGTATACAGTATATCCCAATTTATTTATTCAGCGTGCTTTTTAAACATCGGTATCGGACCAGAATTTCACAATCGGTTCATCTCCTATTTTTAACTGTGCTCCTTTCTGGGCTTGGCCGGACCAAGTGTGATGTCAGGATCAGAATTTAGCTATGATTGAATTGTTTTTTTTTAAAGGGTTCTCATCAAAGCAAGCAAAAAAAACTAGCAGTGTTTTATTTAATATGTGTTTACAGTTTCCGTGAACATAGAAGTTTTAAGAGTAGCACAGACAAACACGCATTTACCAAGTATTGAAATGTTGACAGTGCTGGTGGCAACAAAATTAATGGCATTACTGGCAACTCCTGTGGTTGCGCACAAGAAAATGAGTGAGTTTATGGTCTCAGTTTCTAATTTCAAGTCCTGCTGTATACAACTGGATGCTTATTTAGTAAACGTATTCCCATTAGAGAGGCAGAAAGGAGCGTACGAGGTTAAACCTGGCCCACCGTGTGACTGACAAGTCACGCCCCGCTGGTACTGTGAGTGTGATGTTTTGCATCAGTTTTCAAAACGCCAAGAGGGTAAAGGCGGACACGCCAAGCTTGAGGTTTCATAATGGGTCTTCAGTAACCAGCGGGTGGCATCAGTGTGCCCATCTTTCGTATAAAGTCTGTGAGTGAGAGGAAGCGCAGTTTAGCATCACTACTTCCAAAGACTTCAAAAGCCACAGTTTTTGTACATTTTTTCTGGTCACTTCATGATAATTTTCAAGTCATATAGGTCGTAAATATATACGCTATATGGACAAAAGTATTGGGCAAACACCTCTTAATCATTGCATTTAGGCGTGCCATGCGGTCCCATTGCTTCCCTTGTGGCTTTGAATATAACGAGACCCCCTCAGTACCCCCCCCTCCCACAGCATTTCCGACCCCTTTCCACTTGTCTGACCCCCACCACCCTCCGCACCTACCACATTTCAAATCAGGGCCCCAGTAAATATTGCTGAGTTTAAACTTGGTGCTGTAATAGGATACCACTGTTGCAATGAGTTTATGAATTTTCTTCCCTCCTACATGTTCCGTCATCACCTTTAAGCGCAAAGCGGAAGCATTTTAGAAACCTCAGCCACAAAGTGGCAGACCACATAAAGTTATGGAGTGGGGTCACCGAGTGCTGATGCGCATACGTAGTGTGTAAAAGTCGCCAACACTGCCGACTCAGTGACTGCAGAGTTCCAGACTGCCTCTGGCGTTAACATCAGCACAAAACCTGTGTTCCCGGAGCTTCGTGGCACAGGTTTCGATGTTCCGAGCAGCTGCATGCAAGCCTTACCTCTCCAAGTGTAAGAGCAGTGTAAAGCATACCAAGACTGCACTCTGGTACAGTGGAAATGTGTTTTGTGGAGTGATGAATCACGCTTCTTTTTCTGGCAGTCTGAAGGACGAGTCTGGGTTTGTCAAATGCCAGGAGAAAGTTCCCTGCTTCACTGCATTGTGCCAACTGTAAAGTTTGGTGGAGAGGACATATTGCTATGGGGTTGTTTTTCTAGGGTTGGCCTGGGCCTCTTAGTTCCAGTGAAGGGAAATCTTAATGCTTCAGCTTACCAAGACATTCTGGACAGTTCTGTGCTTCCAAGTTAACTTTGTGAGAACAGTTTGGAGAACCCCCTTTTCTGTTCTAGCACGAGTGCCTCGGTGTACAAAGCAAGGTCCATAAAGGCATGGTTAGATGAGTTTGGTGCAGAAGAATTTGATTGGCCCACACGGAGCCCTGACCTCAACCCCATTCAATACTTACAGAGATTGAAAGCAAAGCCCCCTCATTCAACACCAGTGTCTGGTCTCAACAATGCTCTTCTGGATGAATGGGCAAAAATTCCCAAAAGAGTGGAAGCTGTTACAGGTTCAAAGGAGGGACCAACGCCATGTTAATGCCTACTCATTTCAGATGGGATGTCATTAAATCTCCTGTCAGTGTACTGTGTAGGTGGCCAGTGGATAGCTGATGCCTGGGGGGGGTATTTGTTTTGCTGTTTAGTCTCCTTTTTTGCCAGGGAAATGTATGAATCTTCATAAGATATTTCAGCCCCTTCATCAGAACTGAAATTCCAACATAAAAAAGAAATTGAAACTGAACTACAAGGATCATAGGAATGCACATAGCAGATGAATCATTGCGCCGGTGAATGGTTCCATCCCTAGATAAAATCAAGTCTCTCATGCCGAACAATCAAATCTCTTCAGATTTGGGCAGATCATAGGATCAAGGATCCGTGCCTGAAACGAGCAGCTTTTCAGGGTGTCTAAACTAAAGGACCTTTGAGTCACAATTTCTGGTAATGGTGACCCCCGACAAGCTGTCCAGTTTGAAAGTTTTCTGACACTTTTTAAAAATTGTATAGCCTCCGTCTCATTTAAAAAAAAAAAAAAAGAAAGAAAAACAAATACGGCCACCCTTCAAACGCTCATAAGCCAAGGCCAGATTTTGGATTTCCTCTAATTTGTTCTGGTGTTCGCTTGTGGCTGAACTCAGCAGTTTTCAACAAAAACCAGCCTCAGCTAAAGGTTGAGTTTGCTACCTGTTCCAAAGCGTTCACTTATATCACATGATCGCCACCGGCGGATGAAGAAGTGATATGATCTTCGTGTGCTGATGAACTGTAGGTGTTCACCCTGCTTCAACAGCTTCTGCATGAACCCGGAGGGGGGAAATTTTGTCAGCTACGTTTATGATGGCTTCAAAACTGTTTGTACATGTGGACTGCAGTGTTTCAGCTTTGTTTGCGAATGTCATGTCGGATTATTTCTGGATTTTCAAGTTTCCCTCTTTCCATTTGGAGCCACAAACATGGAACGTTGCTAAAAACGGACTGAACTTTCTCAGCTCGCCTCGCTCTCATCCTGTCCTTGACATTTTGGATTTTCTGACTTGCAGATGACCACTGCGGGGTGGCTTTCTTTTTGTTTCCCTTTTCTTTTTTTAACCAAATAAACTATGACAAAAACCCCACGACGAAGACCATCTAGCCTGGATCTCTGATTAGCAGAGAGTACAGCAGCTCCCCTCATTCCTGTTATGGCACTGAGGGCTCTGAGCCAGACCATCCAAATGCTGACGTCACCCCCCCCCCCCCCCCCCCCCCCCCCCCCCCCCCCACCCCACAGCGGGG
>VUQH01010888.1:1610-14640 GCA_015106775.1 Etroplus canarensis
CAGTATTTGCCTCCATTCTCGGGGACGGGGTTGTTGCAGTCTCTCTTGGCCAGCTGAACTCCCCCACCGCAACTTCTGGAACAGTCACCAAATGCACCCCACTTTCCCCACCGGCCATCCACCTGGGACCAAAAAAAGATCAGGGTAGCGCATCAGCCTGTGATAACCAGGATTTCAGTGAAGAAGTAGCTCATATGGCTCACAATCCCTCATAATTCACAGGTTATGTAATGTTTTAAATATAGAAAGAAAGCCATAAAGTTTCTTGTCATCGGTTGGCAGAATTGCATGAATTAAAATCCACTGAGAATTCAATGAGACTCCCGAACAGTCATGTCCAGGACGAAGCCCCTAGTTCTTGACTGGACCTAACTTAGCTTAAGACATTATTATGCCATAAGTAGACATAATAATGGCATTTATGTATAGATGGCAGTGGGGCACATGCAAAAACTCATTTCATGAACATTACAATCCACATCAACACTCTAGGAGGAGTAGCAATTCTTGCAAAAATGGAAATATGTCCATAAAAAGACCAATATGGCCTTGCTCGTGACCTTGACCACAATTAGGTGAAACCCCATTAGGTGAACATTATGTGCAAGTGTCACTAAAATCAATTCAACAAACTTGAAAGAGTAGTGATTCTTGTGAAAATGGAAAAAAAATACCTACAAAACAACAAATGTGACTTTGACCTTGAACATAAGTTTGCAAGTTTGACTAAAATACTCCAGGAGGAGAGGTGATGCTTGTGACCTGTGGACGTACAGATGTAAGACGGATGTCTCGCCATGACAGAAACTCATCAGTCCTTCAGGCAGACGAGCTAAAAATGTTCAAGCAGGACAAGACGCTGCTTTCTCTCTCACCTTGATGTGCACAGTGCTGTTCTTGTCAGCGCAGGCCCCTCGGTAGCAAACCTTGCCACTGCCGCAGCTCGTGTCGTCCGCCCAGGGGAAGTGTCGTGTCTGGCACACCAGCTGTCCTCGGGCCTTTCCCGTGCACCACAGCTTGGAGCAGGGCAGCATGTAGGGGCAGGGTTTGGAGCCGGGGCCGAACGCGAGCTCGCACTGACGGTGCAGGCTGTAGCTGGAGCCGGGCAGGTTGTCTGGCAGAGACAGCTGCTTCTGAGGCTGGTCCAGCAGACAGTCTCCTGCACAAACAAACCAGAAACACTACGCTCAAAGCTGCAGTAATTAATATTATTATAAAAGGAAAAATTATTTAGTTTTGAATGAGAAAAACAAAGACAACTGTTTCATGTTGCGCTGTTTCTCTAGGCTCTAATGAGTGTTCATGGAGTCCATTGTTTTGGTTTTACACCCTGCAACTTTAATGTTTTGGTTCAGTCTCTGCGCTCTCATTAACCTCATTTTTTGCAGCAGCGGGAAATGTTTTCAGTGCAAACGCTCAAATGAGCCCACACTACATTACCTTCCCAGCACCAAATATCACACAAAGTTTGCAGCTGGACCGGGGAACCCTCAGCAGCTCAAAAGCTGAATGCGATCAGCAGGCGGTGGAGAGCAAGCGCACAGCAGATGAAGGAATAATAAATTGTGGGCTTGTGTTCATCAAGTGGGACGAAGCATGGCTAAATGCATAATAATGTTGCTTCTTTCCTTCTGAATGTGCAATCTATTTAGCAAGGTCCTTGAGCCCTGTCAATCAAAGGAGATTTAAAGACATAACAGCAATAATTAAACAATTAAACAATAATTAAACAATAATTAAATCAATGTAAACAAAACTCAAATGCCACTTGTTTTTCTAGGTTTACTTATTTGTGCTTGCTTTTTTAAGACGTTAACCTTCACTTGTATCCAGAACTTAGTAAAGTAGCAATGTCTCAGTGAACGACATGCATCACAAGGATGTTTAGGTTAGATAATATAAGGTCAGGGTTTCGGCAACAATTTATGTACGCTTCACATTGTGAATATGATTAAAAACATAAAGCTTCAACGGTTCTGCTTGAACATATAAATAATGTGTGAAAGAGCTTTCAGGAGAGTTAGCTCTACATGAGACAGTGCAGGCGCCTGATAGTGTTTAGATTAGGCTAATTACTCAGTGGGGTTCGTTTATTCATGCTCATTTGTTTGTTTAAGTAGGGGTGTTATTTGGGGGGGTATGATAAATTGGTGCATTTAACAAGTCCACTTGTAGTCACCCTGAGTGCTGGCACAGAAAAAGTCTTGCACCATACTGAGGAGAAAAAGCTGAATGATATATTACTTTCACTTATGAATGGCATTTTGAATATGGATGACTTGAGCAGTGGAGGCTACACTGCCCGACCGAAAAAGAATTCACACGCCGATATTCTGCTGGACCGCCTTTAGCACTGATGACGACGCGCGTTCGCCGTGGCATCATTTCAGTAAGCTTACGAGACGTCACAACATTTATTTCTGTCAAGAGTTGCAATAACTTGTAACCAAGATCTTCTGCTGATGATGGGACTGCTGTGTAACGTCTTCTCCATCGTACGCCCAAGATTCTTAATGGGGTTAAGGTCTGAACTCTGCAGTGGCCAGTCCATGTGTGGCAGCACTACCTCGTGCCCCCTGAACCACTGTTTCACAATTTGAGCCCGATGACTCTGATGAAACAGTCTGGTCCTTCAGTATGTTCAGGTAGTCAGTCAGGTGATCTGATTTTTTGGAAACACAGTATTGCTTAGCCTAAATTAAAAAAAAAACATAAAAAAGTCTGTTTGGCTTTCCCTTGTATTCTCTCCAAGGGGTCGCCACAGCACATTAATCTACAGTAACAATTTGGCAGAGGTTTTACACCAGATGCCCTTACTGATGAAACCCTCAAAGGCAAAAGAGGAGCTTGTGCCCCTACCTGGAATCGAACCAGGGACATTTTGCTTAGAGGCAAACAGGTAAACCACTACACTACAGGAACACTCAGAATTGCTGAACCCAGACCTGACCACATGAAGCAGCCCCAGCTCACAACACTGCCCCCCACAGGCTTGTATAGAAGGCATTAGACATGATGGGTTCATCGTTTCATCCACCTTTTTTCTTATCTCAGTGCAGCCATCACTCTGGAACAGGGCAAATCTGGACTCATCACACCACAAAACCTTTGTCCATTAATCCAGAGTCCAATCCTCTGTCTCTCAAGCAATTTGAAGTCTTTTTCCCCAATTAGCCTCACTTATAAGCAGTTTAGTTCCTTAAGTTCTCTTTGCATTGCATGTGTGGAAATGTTCCTCCTTTCACTATTTATCATAGCTGTGATTTTGACTGTTGAATATTTACAATTTGATTTCACAAAATGTTTAAGTCAACTTCAATCATGATCATGCAAGAATTTGTTCTATCCTTGAAGATGATGGTTCCCCACTCTCCTTTCAAGTTTTAAAGGACTAGTGTGCAACAATTAAGCTGTTATTTTATCAGAAATTTAGTCTAACAAACATATTTATGCTTTTATAGTGTAAAATAATTCTAGGATAATACTAATTGCGTTTTTGTTCACTTAAGAAAAAATATTTATATCAACAGTAGTTGCTGACCCCCTTCTATAGGAGCAGCTATGTGGTGTCATCATGTTTCTACAGTAGCTCAGGGTGGACAAACACTCTCCAATACTAGCTTTCACGTTGCTGCTAGCTATCACATTGCAGAAGAGCTAGCATTACTCATCAGCTAGCATCTGTTACTTTGCGGTTTAAAAGCGGAATGTTTAATTCCTAAATCGTATTCAGTTCAGTGTATTTCTAATTCCTAATCCACATACACGAACCTCCAGACTGGAAATACTGTCGGGTGCAGATGTGGAAGACTTCAATTCTTGCAATCTGCAGTCTATCCATTAGATGTCACTAAATAACACATACTGGTCCTTTAATAATGTGCTGGACATTTCTTAACCAATTTTAAATAGTTTAAGAAACCTTCATGCTGGAATAACATCTTTTCAACAACAGCGAGATACGTTTTCCGTTACAGTTGCTTAAGAAATGAGAAGCTATCCACTGTATCATTTAGAGTTAAATAACCTGTTACAGGTAAAAACATGGTATTCACTGCAGTAATTATCCAGTGGAAGGCTCTTAACCACTTCGAGGCAGTGACATTTTTTTTTTTTTTTGGTCAGGCAGTGTATAGCTGAAGGAAAACGCATCATCAAGCAAACACTTCCATTTCTCTCATCTGTAATATTTACTGCGCACGGGCTATGTGTGAAATGTTTCTGTCCATCCTGTTGATGCTTTGTGATCTCTCGAGGCTAGTGTGTGTTTCACACTGACCGTACGGAAAAGATAGCGTTCAGTTAGGAAACACGAAGCACGAAGATTTGCCTAAAATCTCCATTAATTCTAATGGCCAGCAGGGGGAGGTTTAAAAACAGTCTGACTGTACTGGATTCTTTAGTGTAACAGAGTTTAGGGGTTAATCCGCTGGCAAGTTTAGACTCTTTACGCTCAAGCACCCCTAAATTTCATCTTCGTATCCCTGAAAAAACAACAACAGCAGTAATAATACGCATTTTATTATTATTTTTCAGGAGTGCGATGACCTCAGTCTACTGATGGCGCTGGGTGTTTTGGCTGAAGGACAGGCCAGTCAGTTGTAGATAGTGCATAGACATAATGTATTTCCTTATCCGGAGAGTGTAGGAGGGAGTTTATGAAACTCTGCGTGAGAATTTAATGGCTGAGCCTGCTGTAACAAGTGTGTTCACCTGTTTCCCTTGATGTCAAGTGATATTCCAATTTATATACACAAGAGAGAGAGAGAGAGAGAGAGAGAAACCTGATTTCATCAGAAATTCCATATTGGAAAGTAGTCCTCAGTCCCATGGCCTCAGTAAACACTTTCCTTATGAGCTTATTATCTTACTTGCTTACCTAAATTCTTATTGAACAAAATAATATCCAGAAATATGATAAAGAGTATATTTTAATGCGGGCCTACCTTGTATTTGACAGTTTTCTAGCATGTGAGCACATTGCGGCCCTTGAATTCACAGTCCCATTCACCCTGCGTCAGGTTGACGTAACAGCTGGTGCTGAACTTTTATATTCAGTCCAGAGTATCACCCAGTTTAACATGGCTTTCTCACATTCTGGCACAAAAATCTGAAATCTACCATGAAAAACATAACAAAAGCAAACCAGATACCATATCAAACATGCCTCTTTTTGTAAGTCTGACCAGTAGAAAACACTAACCACTCTGTTAGTCATTAAAAAAAATTGGCTCTTGGCTGCAGGGAGAGAAAGTGACTGATCCATCAAGTTGAGTTTTTAAGTAAGACAAGATTTACAGACAAGAAGCCAGTTTAGTATTCATGAATATGAACTCTCAACAACCTAGAATCACATATGGATGAACTATTGTTTATGCATAGACTGTTTATAAAGATGGATATAGCAACCATGATGTCAGTGATTGCGTTTGGACTCAATCTCAGCGTTTGGCCTGCTGCCCTGTTAGTATGTGGAGCCAGCTATTACCATAACTGAAAAAATACAGTGGAGTGCTAAGTTACCAAAATAATGCATGAAGAAATAACTTCTTCACACATTACACTGTCACTTGATTAATTGCTTAAACACTAAATGTAAGAGTTTTTGGGTCGCAAATCTTGGTCATGGAATTCAGGTGTTTCATTCAGTCCCATTACCACAAACATTTGTGAAAGAGCTCACTAAATTCCAGCGTGGTACTGTAATATGATGATGATGATGCCACCATTGCAGCAAGTAGGATTGTGAGCTTTCTTCCCTCCTTGATGTTTCTTGATCCACTGTGTGTTTGGAAGCAACAGCAACTCAGCTTTGACGTCTCAGATCGCATAAAGGTACAGAGCGGGGTCGCCAAGTGCTGGGGCACACAGTGCATAAAAGTCGCAAACACTCTGCTGACTTGATAACTGCAGAGTTCCACACCTCCTCTGGCATTAACATCAGCACAGAAACTGTGCGTATGAAGTCTTATGGTATGGGCTTTCATTGCGTGCATCACCAAGCACAATACTAAGCGTGAGTGGTGTAAAGCACGCTGCCGCTGGACTCTGGAGCAGTAGATATGTGTTCTGAGGAATCATGAGGCACGCTTCCTATCTGGCAGTCAGATGGACAAGTCTGGATTAGGCAAATGTCAGGAGAATGTTACCTCCTGACCGCATTATAAATACTGTGTTTGGTAGAGGAGGGATAATGGATTGATTTTTCTGGGGTTACCCTGTGCTCCTTATTTCCAGTGAAGGGAAATCTTAATGCTTCAGATTACCAAGACACTTTGGTCAATTTTATGCTTCCAACTTAGTTTGAGGAAGGTCCTGTTCTTTTCCAGAATGACTGGGTCCCAGCACACAAAATACGGTAAATAAAGGCATGACTGGATGAGTGTGGTGTGCAACAACTTGATCGACCCACACAGAGCCCTGACCTCAACCCCACTGAACACCTTTGGGATGAACTAGAATGCTGATTGCGAGCCACACCCTCTCATCCAGGCCCTCATCTAGTGTCTCGCGTGGATGAATGGGCAAAAATTCCCACAGACACACTCCAAAATCTTGTTAAAAGCCTTCCCAGAAGAGTGTTATAGCTGCAAAGAGGGAGCAATGTAATATTAATGCCTGTAGGTTTAGAATGGGATGTCATAAAAGCTCATGTAATGTGTAGGTGGGCCAATACTTTTGTCCATTTATTGTATAAAATACATATTCCTAAATTCAAAAAGGTTTGGACGTTTCATAAAATACAAATAAAAACACAATGCAATTATTTACAAATATCATAAACCAATATTTAAATCACAAAAACGAAACCAAAAAGCCAAAACCAAAAGTGACATCTTTTACTATTTCATGAAAAATACTAGCACGTCTTAAATTTGATGGCAGCAAAACGTCAAAAAAGTTGGGACAGGTCCATGTTTACCCCTGTGTAGCCTCCCCTCTTCTTGTAGCAACCGTCCATAAACGTCAGGGAACAGAGGAGAGGAGCTGCTGAACCTTTAGGAGAAGACTGTTTTCCCATTCCCGTCTGATATATGATTCCAGCTGCTCAACGGTCCTGGGTCTTCTTTACGTTATTTTGCCTTTCATGATGCATGACATGTTTTCAGTTGGTGAAGGGTTTGGACTAAAGGCAGGTCAGTCCAGCATCCGGACTCTTCTGCTACAAAGCCATGCTGTTGTAATAGCTGCAGTATGTGGGTTAGTATTGTCTTGCTGAAATATGCAAGACCTTCCCTGAAAAGGGGTCATCTGGAGGGGAGCATGCATTAATGTGACCTTTCCAGAGTGCTGATAACAAGCTGGCTGATTTCATGGTTTCCAAAAAGAATAATAATTACCATTCATCTGACTACAGACTACATTTTAAATTAGTTTTAGCACAAAGAAGCGGTGTTTCTGGATCATGTCCACATATAGCTTCTCCTTTGCGTGACAGAGCTTTAACCTGCATTTGTGGATGGCACAGTGAACTGATTTCTGAGCCCATGCACTGATTTCCAAGACAGAATCACGGCTGTTTGTACAGCCACAGATATATCTACACAATCTCAGAATCTTTTGATGTTATTTTGTACTGCAGACGATGGGAGTATTCATTATTCTGAAATTGCTCCACAGTTTCTCACAGATTGCTGAACCTCTGCCCATCCTTAGTTCAGAGAGACTCTGCCGCTCTCTAAGGTGCTCTTTTTATACCCAGTCACATTACTGATCTGTTGCCAGTAGTTGTGTCATGTTCCTCCAGCTGTTTCTTTTGAGTACCACTAACTGTTCCGGTCTTTTATTGTCCTTGTCCCAACTTTTGAAGACGTGTTGCTGCCATCAAATTCAATATGAGCTAGTAATTTTATGAAATAGTAAAATGTCTCACTTTAAACATCTGATATATTTTCTATGTTCTTTTGTGACTAAAATATTATTTTATGAGATTTGCAAAATCATTGCATTGTGTTTTCATTTCATTTTACGCCGCATCACAACTGCAGCTGCAGCTTCAAATTATGTTTTGAAGATGTAATTAAACCTACATTGTCTTATTAACTTACAAACTTCACAGCGTTCTTAATATGTTTGAAACTTTCTATCAATGAACTGCTAGGACTTTATGAGGGCAATATACTAAATAAGCACAGCTTATTAATTTCATCCTAACAGACAAAACAATGAAAACAAATTAAACAGAAATATTGTTTGGCTTTAAATGAAGCTTAACTGTGAAAAAAAATGACCAAAGTATGTTGTTTTTTTTGGTACAGTTAGATTGCTACCAGCTGAGAGCTGGATGGTGAAGCCTGGACAAAATTAGAGGTTCATCTGAGTCCAGAAACATATACAGGAAGTGTTTACTAACCATGACCTCTGTCCAGGAACTCGGTAATGATGGCTGCGCTGCACACAGACCAGGGTCGGCTCCTGTCTATCTGAATCAGCGTGGGAGACATCATGTGGTTGTCCTTTAGTTTCCCAAATACCTCCTCACATGCCTTCACATTGTCGTGGGGCATGTTGAAAACGTGGCCTGAGGGAAAAGAGTGGGAAGAGGGGGCGTTCATTTTGCACGCTGAATGACTTGCGTTTTCAGTCGAACATTATTCCAAAGAGTTCCTGTAAATATGAATATATTAGCACAGTGAGCAAACCTTTTACACACATCACAACACAGATAAGTCAAAAGCACAACTCATCTCAGACCGATTTGAAGCTGATGTCACTGCAGACAGGAATGCAGTTTTTCCTGGGAATGTGCAGCATGGCATATGTCCATGTACTAAACCAGACCTGACAAGGGAATTTAGTTCCCAAGGAAATCAATTCATTCCCTAAATACAAGCAGCGCTTTCCAAAATGAAAAAAAAGAAGCATAAACTGCGGTTTTAATGTGTTCAGTCATGAGCCTGGATCGTTTTGAGGGGGGAAATTGTGTAATTACTTAACATATATGAGGACAGCGTAAACCAATGCCTCTCTTGGGCCTCTTAGGTTACTTGTGCATCTGGCTTCATGCAAGAGCCCTCTGTTTTTTAACAGCCTCCTCAGCTGTCCTCAGACAGTCTTAGGAGTTTGTAAAACTTCATGCGGTTTAATGCCATCCATTAAACAGCATCAAGACAGCAGGCAGGGAAGAATTAAGTGTTCAGTTTTAGTACTGACAAGGTTAGCAGGCTGCTTTAGTAAAACTATACCCAGATTATCAATCCAAATAAATACTTAGATATATACTTGAGATAAAAAACATTAGTTGAAGTGGTTTACAGCCACCAACTTTAATAAAATCTCACAATTTATATAAATAACCCAACAGCCAAAATGAAGAATAAAAAACGTGATTTAAAATTTTTAAAAAAATACAGATCAGCCTCTCTTCAAGAATAAAGCAGAACGTCGGTGATGTAGTAGCTCGTCTGATCGTGATCCTCCCTCACAGTTCACAGCGTACTGTAATGCTAAAGCATGGAAGGAAAGTGCTCTGTTTGCCACTGGCTGTGCTGCACAAACTAATCACAATTAAAATCACTGAGAAGTCAAGGAAGCTCACAAACAGCCATATCCAGGACAACTGCGCTAGTTCTTGACCAGGCCTAACCTAGTTTATGACATTATTATGCCACAAATAAACTTCAATGATGGTATTCAGAGGGGATATTTTTTCTCTCTCTACATTAAAATAATTGCAGCCTGTCAGAGTATGTATTATTAATTATTGCCGTTAATGTAAAATTAAAGGAATAATTATGAACTTTAATTATAGAAGTTTAGAATTTAAACATATAACCACAGCGGTTACAAGAATATTGTAGTTATTTTATTAAATTAATATCTGCAACATTCTTAGTGGAATGTTCTCCTCTCTAGAGATGGGTGAGACAATACAAAGGTATATGCTATTTTAACACATCACAATGAAATCCACCGCTAACGTATCGCCATTCTGCCAGCTGTGCCACTTAACTTCAACAGGCCTATTTAATTGTCACAATCAGAGATGGGGGCTTTAAAAGCAGTTGGAAACCCCCGCCCCCCCAAGCTCTCCAACCAACTCTGGCTGCAACCCAGAAGAAAGGGTTCAGCAGCGGGAGAGGAGAAACTGAACCCCGCATAATCCCTCCTGAGCAGGCAGGAGAGCTGGGTATCAGGAGACACGTGTACAATGGCTAGAGCCAAAGCGCCGTGCCAGGTTTTGTGTAAGGATCTCGTGCTGGACGGGACCCAGCGCCTGCTTCCACGAGCACGCCGAGAACCCTACATCCGCCCTCTGAAATGACTGAGGGGATAGGACTTGGGGCTAAGGTTGGTAAGGCCCAGATTAAGCTCGAGAGTTGAAGCACCAAAAGCGGAAACCTCGGGGGACCCAAAGGCAGGCCAGGTTTGGAACGGCAGAGGGACTACCTTTGTCACCCAACCCCCCCACGAGCGACCCGCCACAGACTGGTGACCAGTCCGGGATGCACCCCACCTCTTGCCCTGCTACAGCTAGGATAGCTGGATGTGGCTGCTCAGTCGGTTGCAAAGTCAGATCACGTGCATAACATTTCTTCAGAGAGTTTCTTCGTGCGAAGGCACTTCTACCCCAGATGTTAGGAGAGATCCCTGGACAGTAAGGCTTAAGTTACGTTGGGCATTTTACAATATCTTCAACAGAAACCTTTTCCTTTGGTTACATATACTTCTTCTGTTGTTAAAGGAAAGTCCCAGGCTAGCTGGAATGCTGAAGATGTTCCTTTACATCACGTGAAATAGTTCAGATTTTTCAGTTTTCTCTCCCTTGCCATTTGCAGCTGCCAGCACACACAGTTACTTGGTGCAGCTGTAGTATTAAACATCCAAAGAGCTCAAGCTTGCGAACTGAGACCCAGGGGCCTGCTGGTTTTGATTCCACCCACCTACTGTAATTAGGGATACTGATTTACAAACATCAGATGAATGCAATTAAATAGTTTGTAAGATAGAAACCCAGCACTTCTCTACAAGCAGGACCAAGAACCACAGCTATACAAATCATTATGAAAATAGCAAAGCCCCTTTAGGCTGGGCTGGTTTCCACACTGGTTATGCACATATAAGGCTGTCAAAACTCAACTACAGGATTCCTTTGACATTTTCAGCTAAGGTTATATGCAGCGCTTGCCTTGAGCGTTTATCTCGCTCTGTGGCTAAATGTGCAGTCACATAAATCCCAGATGCATAATGTAAGTAATTCCCTGCCACCGAAGTTCTTACCAAGTTCGTGAGCAGTTGTGAAAGCAGAGGGTAAGCCATCATCTTCGATGACAGAACAGCTCCTCTTCGGGTCGCACATGGTCCCAACGTCAGCCATCCCCAGCGTATCACAGGTCGTGGCCCCACAAAGATCCTGGTGACACAGAGGAAAACGTGGCTGCTTATGAAGGGCCCGCTTCCTTACTCCAATTGGAGGCCTGAAAAATCAGATTGGACTCGAGCCATGCTCCAAACATGTTTTGTGTGGCAGGGCCCTGAGCAACACAATGAACAGACCATGAAAGGAACTAATTTAAAGCATATGGGAGTACGGTTTGCATATTCTCTGTTCTTAAAATATATTGAAGCAGAGGGTCAGGGTAGATAGGCGGCCACAGATTTCCTCTCGGTGTTACTTTAAAGAGGTAAGAATATACCTCCAGCACACAGCCATCCCACTTCTTTACAACTTAATCCCTAAATCTGTTACAATCTCTGCCTTCTATTCATCTGCTGCTAATTACTTGAACAGCTAATAGTATAGTTTTGGAATAAATTTTATTTTAACATCTGACAAAATGTTGCCCAGCTCTTTTTTCTTCTTTTGCCATTTATTATCAGTGCAAACAGATTTTATGTGCTCTTGCTGTCTGAGCACCGTTACAATCTGTACTTGTATTCAAGTCAACTCTTCTGATGGGCCCTGTCAAAAACAGCAGAGGGTCTAGTTTCAATACAGGGAAACTCTGTTGTTCTTGAATGATAAATGGACTTTCACAATAATAGACAAGTGTGTCTCATATCAAAAAAGTGCTAACAGCAACCTACACTTTAACCCACACTTGATGTAGACTTGTACAAAAACTGCTCTGAAGCGATATTTGGAGCCAAGTGTATATCCAAAGCTCAATTCAGTCTGCTGCACCAGCGCCGACCACTTGTTGTTATGCTGGGTTCCAGAAAACTTCTAGATAGCTTTTAGATAACTTGAGTGAACTGATCCTCATTTTTCATCATCTGACTAATCATGATAGTGCATTGATCTGACTTCATTACATGGAAAACAGAGAAATCTTCTGTACTTAATCGCATGCTGAAAATCCTTGAAGTCTTATAGAGGAGTTGGGGACCATGACACATGTAGGCCCCCCGAGTAGAAAAAGAATACCACAAGTGTGGGTACTGGGGAAACCAGGATTCCCTGTACCTCTCTGCCAGCATTTGCGTCTTGGCTGTGGAATTACCTCCTTTCCTGCTGAGGAGCCTGAGGACATGAGGAGATTAAAGGACTGGTGAGGCCTGATCAATAATCTTGGAATTGTCAACGCAGTCTGTGGGGCTACCTTATTTCTCGGTCACCCCACCAATTTTGTCCAGGCTGAAATGTCTCAACAACCCAGCAAATGTGGTTGAAGCCCTGATATCTCCCAGATAAAACTGATCATGCAAAGACTGAACTGTAGACAGACGGATGTCGACCTTATTTCTATAATAGAGAGAT
Source organism: Etroplus canarensis (assembly GCA_015106775.1). Lineage (NCBI taxonomy): Eukaryota > Metazoa > Chordata > Actinopteri > Cichliformes > Cichlidae > Etroplus > Etroplus canarensis. The sequence continues at coordinate 14,311 of VUQH01010888.1, forward strand.
TAGAAAGAGTACATGTGCATAAACGAGAGGGAGGCAGGTGGAACGGTGAAGATGCAAGGAGTAGAGGTGGCGAAGGTGGATGAGTTTAAATACTTGGGATCAACCATCCAAAGCAACGGACAGAGCACAAGAGAGGTAAAGAAGAGAGTGCAGGCAGGGTGGGGTGGGTGGAGACGAGTGTCAGGGGTGATTTGTGACAGAAGGATAGCAGCAAGAGTGAAAGGGAAGGTTTACAAGACGGTAGCTATGCTGCTATGATGTATGGTTTGGAGACGGTGGCACTGACAAAAAAGACAGGAGGTGGAGCTGGAGGTGGCAGAGCTGAAGATG
>VUQH01010898.1:5488-18608 GCA_015106775.1 Etroplus canarensis
CTCTGTGTTTTCTGAGCCCCCCCCCATTGTCCAGTGCCATTTCCGAACACCCTTTGTTGTTTTCACACCAGACTCCAGAGAAAAGAATGATTAGAGTATCCTCATACAGTACTTCTTTATCAGCTTCTGCAGATTGCTCCAAAGTTTTCTCACCAAGAACAAACTGACAAGAATGCTTCCTTCACTGAGAAAAAATGGAAATTCCCAACCTTTTTTTGTTTGTGGAAAAATTAGTGGTGCACATAATCTCTTCCACAGCATAGATATGCATGTTTTAACTCTAGTCAAAATAAATTCATCATAAGCTTGCTATTTTGACAGTGATGATCTCTTTTAATAAGGATTTTAGATCTTACAATGGTATTAAAGAGAGAAAAAGCTAACAAATACTTCCATAGATGATCCCAAATGTTACAGTGAGTGTGATAAATCAGTGGATGAACTTTTAAATAAAGTTTCTTCCAGTGTGATGCCACTACCATGCACTGCGAGAGCAGCTCCAATACAGAACTCCACCAGGGAGACGGAGTAGCATTCTTGCAAACGACATTACCTTACTTTGGCGTTTTTATGATGGTAGAAGAGAGTAGCGGTTTAACAAACCCATCTATCCAGTTTTTCCGGGGGAACACTGAGGTATTCACAAGCCAGCCAAGAAATGGAATCTCTCCAGCGTATCCTGGGCCTACTCCAGGACATCCTCGTGGTTGGACTTGCCCAAAACACCTCACCTATGAGGCATCGAGGAGGCATCCTAGTCAGATGTCTGAACCGCCTCAACTTTCGATGTGAAGGAGTAGCAGCTTAGTACATCAGTCCAAAATCTCTAACAGGGCTGAGTTGAGGTTAAAAACTTGTGGCTGCAAAGGTCATTTGAATCACGTTGTTTTCATACACTTTGAACTACTTGTGGAAAAGTCCGCTCTCATCAGGTTTTATCATTGGATAAAGGTGATCACTCAATGATTTTCACTGAGCCTTAGCCTCTAAGAGTAGTGGACCCAAACCATGCCAACAAGCTGATGGATAGATGGATGGACAGACAGCCTTTAAATGTTCTTGTGTGCAGATGTGACTGAATCTTCAATGTAGTGCTTTACAGTGATGCCAAAAGAGCTTAAAATTTAGTCTGCATTTTTGGATTCTCAATAGACCCATCTCTGTATGTGCAGATGAATCTCTCCCCTGACTTTTTGGACTATAAAAGTCACTTCAGCTTGCTGCTTATAGAAGAGACACTGAAGAAAGTGACTCAATGAATTGGCTCTCAATGTCAAGACCAGCTGCTACACAATAGAGGCTGTTACTAAAAATGCAGTCGCGTTGTGCTGTGGTGAGTTAAAGCAGTAGCTGCTCATTGTGGCTGGAGCATTTTCACTGTGCTTAGAGTCTACTTTCTCCTCTTGTGTCATTTTGGTTCCTCCTTGTTCCTTCCATTTGCTCAGGGCCATTAGGAACATATTACACAAGGTAGTCCACACACACACAAAGGAAAACACAACTAGTTCACCTGCTGGCTAAAAGAGGCACACAGTGCATGCGTGTTGTTATGTAAAGCAGCTGTACCTGAAGGTGATCTTCACGCATACTCACAGACATTTAAGGATGTAAAGATCAGCAGCATAATTATGCTTCCTATTTAAGGTGTTGATGAATAGAGAGAGAAGTTTTTCAGTGTTTACCCCTCAGCTGAATTCTTTGGTCCACAGTTGCAACACTGCAGAGAAGTACAGTTTGCTCACATCTTCATCAGGGACATTCTTCTGCAGCTTAAGCTCAACTTTGAGGATTTTGTTTTCATTTAAGGTGTCCAGAACAAATCATGAACACTAAAAGAGAAAACTCTGCTCTCACTTGTTCATGACAATTAGAATTTGAGGACTAATTTCAAATGGGTACTCCAGCTTCCTCCCACAGTCAAAAGACATCCAAGGGTTAACTGGCAATTCTAAAGTGACCGTGAGCATTAATGGTTGCCTGTCTCTCTGTGTTGGCCCTGAAGTGGCATACCCAGTTTGGGACAGCTGGGCTAGGCTCCAACCCTCCCGTGACCCTGAACTGGATAAGCAGAAGAACATGGATGGATAAGATGGATGGATTTGCAGTGAGAATATATTAATACAAGTTTAGACGCCAGGTTCACCTTATGTGAATCACGTTCACACTCTGTTAAGCTAATAAACCGAAATCCTAACTAATTATAGACAAACAGATAGTTAGATTTGTAAAAGTACACCATTATGAGGCATTTAATGAAAGAGAAAAGGATTTTATTTGTGATGTTCCATTTATTTAGGATAATTCTCTGTAACATTAACCATGTGGCCACACACCACTAGCTTTAATTTAAAATATGTGTTCTATAACATAAAGTAATTTAAGACTTGTGTTATATGAACTTATGAATGGCTCATTTAGACTGTTTAACTAGCTTATATTGTGTAGTGTAGTGATTTATACATTTCCCTTATAAGCGAAAGGTCCCCAGTTTGATTCCACGTAGGGATACAATCCCCTCTCACCCTGGAGGGTTGCGTCAGGAAGGGCATCCAGCTTAAAACCTCTGTCAAATTACCAATGTGGGTTAATCCGCTGTGGTGACCCCTTAGGAAGAATACAAGGGAGAAGCCAAAAGACTAGGTTATGTTGTAATAATTTTTCTTGAGCCTTGAATTTGGCAGTTTAAGCCAATGCCATCGTTTTCTCATCTTTTTTTTAATCTTTTTGTTTTTTTCCTTCTGAAGCAGATATGACTTTATGTGGACAATAAAATAGAACTGGGATGTTGTAAACTAATTCTAGCACTGGCCAGCTAGCTTAGTCACCAAGATGCATTCATATTTTGTTGTGATATTATGTGAAACATTCATAAAACAGTCTTAAAATAAAATTTACTTAACCAGGAAAACCAAACAGGTGGCTGTTTAAATGTCTGTCACTGCCCCATCTGTACACAGAAACCCAATTAGTTTTAGACACGAGCAAAAAAATGCATGTACTTCCTGCCACCAATACAGATTAAAAAGAATCGTTTTCTTGCCGGTGCTGGATGTTACCTGATCTCTGTATATAATGTTAACACTGATATCTTTATTATAAAGAAATGTAAGTTTTATCATTTTTCTTGTTTCTACAAAGCGGTCTTCTTACATTCAACTGTTAAAATTGATTTGCTCTATTCGAAACACATTTTTCTTAATTGCAGAAATTTGCAAAAGAAAAGTAACTGGTGTAAATCTTTAGACATACACACTGATAAAAAATATCTTTAGTGTAACGTTTACCACTAAAATTTTATTTTCTTTACAGTTTCATGACTAATGATGCAAATGTGTTTTTCAGCACTTAATTTACGCAGCCAATGGTTTTGTTTGTTGGTTTATTTGTTTGTTTGTTTTTAAACTAGCATTTTTATTCATGCATCATGAAATTGCCTTCAAAAGCATTCTTTACCAAGGCAAGATTTACTTGATAAGAAAATGTAATTTTTATTCAATTAGTACTATATATTAGGCATTCTTAACCAAAACAAGAAAAACACTTTTTAATTAAAAAAATATCTAAACTAGTAAAATCAAAGATGAAATTTTATTTTGTCCCTACAAATTGCTGGAATTGCTTCTTTATGGCCCTCTCACACCATGACGATTTGACAAGCATATGCTGACGCATCCAGATTCCTCTAAAACGTTAGCACAGGCAGAACAGTGATGTTATATGGACGTATACATGACATACTGCTAACATAAATAGAACGTAATACCAACAAATGCTAGCGTATTGCTGGCATTCTCAACTTGAAACCCATTTATACCACTTCCCTTAAACGCAGCGTATACACCATTATACAGCAGCTGTATTTAAGAAACATGTTCAGTAAGACCGGAACACGTCAAATATGTCTACAAACGTCAATATGCGTTGGAGGTGAGTTCGATATGTTACTTACAGGTTAGAAACACGTTACTCATAAGTAATTAATACATTCTGGGTACGCTAGACATTATCTCAACATATGAGTAACATGAGTCAACGTATACATAACAAATCTGCAACATATGGCCCGCGTATGCGGGATTTATGAACCATACACTGGCAAACGTTGGAAATTTTGTGCATGCTCAAAATTTTTTGGCAACCTTGCCATACTACGACATATGCCAGCATACTTCAGCGTGCTCTTAACTTATACAAAGCTTACCAATAACTTAATCGACGTATACTAGCATGTTTTCAGATTTTTTCATACGTGGGCATACGTTATTTAAATTGTCAAGATGTGACAGGGGCTTTGCATTTCTGCAAGCTATTTTATGTACAGCAGTCATGCAGTCTAGAAATCAAGGACTTTTATTATGAAAGGAAGGAACAGACCAGTTTCCTGTTTTTTGTTTTCACATGTGCGTCAAATAGGTTTCCAGTACAGATTAGGCAGTGAAAGTATATTCATCTACAACTGAATGGTGAACAGGATAAAACACAACCCTCCTGTTGATCTGTGGCCACACCCCCTTAATGTTATGCACAACTTCAACCTTTATTAGTCAGTTATATAAAAATTGCACCTGCTATGCAACTGGCAGGAGGGAAATTAGCTATGCAAATTAAACTCATCTTTTATACTAGGCTGTAAATATGGTTATTTCTGCTGTAAAGTTGGGCATTTTAGCACAGAGTCTATGGGGATTGACTTGCTTTTGGAGATAGCCTCAAGTGGCCACACGGGGAACTGCAGTGTTTGGCGCTTTACATTGGCTTAATTTTTCAGCTTTGGAGGTGGCTACTTATATAACGCCATTGTCTATTTGATTAAGTCAACCTATAACTGATAGACAGATGTAGGTAATACAGAAAATTCCCAAGTAAAATAATTCAAACAAATACAAAATCTTAGACAACTGATTATAATATTTAATGTCACAGATACTAACTGCCTCAGTATATTACAGGATCAAAAAATATGTAACCACGTGTGATGATATCAGGTGATGATGTGGAGAAAAGAGTCCTGTTGTCTGCTGCCTTTTGGGCTCAGATGTGCTTTTCTGTTTTTGCTGAATCACTCAGTGCGCTCATCTGTGCGCGGTGTCTAAACCTAAAATTAGATTAAAGAGGATTCATTTAAGTAGGCTGGAATCAGACACTGTGCTGTTAGTTTTGCTTTGTGAGGGATGATGTACATGGACTGGCTCCAGGGGAGTGAATTGATTTGCTGATTGTCAGGAATGGTGATGTCAGCATCAGATTTGATTGGCTGTGCTTTAAGAAGGATGAGATCAGCAGTATGGTGACGGTGGTGTGACTCACCTCCTTTTTTTATTAGTATATCATTTCTTGTTGTCTCCCATTGCCTTCATTTGTTCAATAAGTCTGCACCTGGGTAATTCTGACAGTAATTATTTCATTCTGTTTTGTATATCTTTGTCGATACAGCATAAGTGACCCCTGAAGTATTTCAAAATTCTAACGTGTTGTAATTTGTGTACTGAGCGTTTACTTCTATAATTTGTTTACAGAGCTTTGATCAGCTGTCATCACATTTCTTTTACTGTAAACTTTCAGCTTCCATAGACAAGTTGAAGGCGTATGAAGTCTTTCTTCATACGCCTTTGTGTGTGAGAAGTTCGCTGTTTCTCAGGCTGTCATGATAATCGCAGTAATGAGAGCGAGAGCGGGGGCCTAACGGGCCTTGTCACATGGGGAGAGGCTGACAAAGCCCCCTGTGTGTGAGTGTGTGTCTGTAACTTAATGTGTGTGTTTGAATAGGTACATGTGCATATAGACTGTGTGTCTGTGCATCTCTGTTTCATCCCTTCAAGGGTCTCTGTCTCAGATGAGAAACTCCGCAATGTTAGACTAGAACTGAATAGTGGTTTGATGGGTGAATTACTAATAATGTTGCTATTTTTAAGCACCTGTTCTCTTGGAAAATGTTAATGTATAGCATATGGACAAAAGTATTGGGATATAAATTTTGATCATTTAATTCAGGTGTTATTCAGTCCCATTGCTGCAGGTGCACTTAACCATTTACAAGCATTTTGTGAAAGAAAGGGTCGTTCTAAAGAGCTCACCAAATTCAAGTGTGGTACTGTCATAGGATGCCACCGTTACAACAAGCCAGTTTGTGAAATTTCTTTCCTCCTAGATATTCCACGAGTACATAGCATTAGTGTAAAGTGGAAGTGTTTGGGAGCCACAGAAACTCTGCCAAGGAGTGTCAGATCACAAAAAGTTACAAAGCGGGGTCACCAAGTTCTGAGACATTTGTGCCTTTGGCTGTTCCCTTGTATTCTCCCCAAGGGTTTGCCAGAGTTGACTAATTCACATCAGTAATTTGGCAGAGGTTTTACGACAGATGCCCTTCCTGACGCAGCCCTCCATGGTGAGAGGGGCTTGTGTTCCCACCTGGAATCAAACCAGGGACCTTTCACTCATGTGGCAAATGCTTAAACCACTACACTACGGAGACACTCGAGTCCTGAGGCACATATTGTGTAAAAGTCCCTAACACTTGGCTGACTTAATAACTGCAGCATTTCAAACCTCCTCTGGCATTAACGTCACTTCAAAAATTGTGTGCTGGGAGCTATATGGCATGGGTAGCTATGGCTGAGCAGCTGCATGCAAGCCTTTCATTACCAATCACAATGCAAAATGTTTAATAGTGTGGTGTTAAGCAAGTTGCCACTGGACTCTGGAGCAGTGGAAATGTGTTCTGTGGAGTGATGAATCACACTTCTCTATCTAGCAGTCTGACGGAAAAGACTGGGTTTGGCACATGCCAAAGAGAGTGTTACCTACCTGACTGCATTGTACCAACTATAAAATTTGGTGCTGAAGGGTTAGTGCTGTAGGGCTGTTTAAGTGGGCTTGGCCTGGGCCCCTTAGTTCCAGTGAAAGGAAATCTTAATGCTTCAGCTTACCAATGCATTTTGAACAATTCTATTCTTACAACTTTGCAAAACAGTTTTGGGAAAAGCCCTTTTCTGTTCTAGCATGACTGTGCCCCAGTGCACAAAGCAAGGTCCATAAAGGAATGGTTGAATGAGTTTGGTGTGAAAGAGCTTAACTGGCCCGCACAGACCCCTGACCTCATCCCCATCTAAGTCCTTTGGAATGAATTAGAACAGTGTCTCTGGAGGAATTGGCAAAAATTACCACAGACACACTCCAAAATCTTGCAGAAAGCCTTCACAGAAGAGCGGAAGGGGAGACCAACTCTGTATCAATGCCTATGGTTTTAAAATGTGATGTTATAAAAGGTCTTATAGGTGTGATGTATAGGTGACTTAATACTTTTGTCCGCATAGTGTATCCCCACGAAACTTTTGGATCTTAGATACATTTGTGAGAAACTTCTAGTCACTACATATATAAATGCCTATTAGCATTTAAAAGTATAAACTAGTTTATTTTTACCTTTGGTCGTAATCCAAGAAACGATGTGATTGTGACCATTTAGTTGAATGTGATATACACTTTAACTTTAATTTTTTGAGCATTTTGTGAAAGTTTTTTGCAGCTTATAACACAGCTTGTCAATTTGCAGCTAGATGGTTAGCCATCTTAGCCTAGTAAAAACCATGAAAATGGGGAGAATCAGCTAGCTTAACTCCACCTCAAAAATTAACTCACCAATGTGTTACTTTTTTAAGCCACGGAAAGCAGACAGATTGACATGTCTTATTAAAGCAAAGCAAAGCAAAATATTTAAATAATATTTTCCTCTTAAATGTCAAAGAATTCTTTTAAGTAATGTGTCAAAAACTGGATACATAGTTAGCAGCAGACGGTTACTTTCTTTACAAATTAGGATTTTACTTGTGCGTCAGTTTTAAAACCTATTCCTTTGAGTTAAATTCAAAGTAATGGCAAAAATTCCTCTGGATCGTGAACTATTTTTTCACCAATTAAGTGAAAAAACAACAAATTTGTTTATGTTATAAAGTCTACAAATGCTGTAATATTTAGTATGTGAATGTATTAAATGTAACTCTAGATCCAAGGGGTTTTTTTCTGCTTAGTATTCCCTTTAACAGGCTCCAGCTGCCTTAATAGATTAGCGTGCTGTGTTGTTACTACAGTTATTCACAGGCCTTCACATGGCCCTTATCTCTGTTTGTGTGGGTTTGAATGGGGCTGCTCAAATTTAAAATTTCACTAGAGTGAAAGTTACTCATGTTCCTGACACAAATTAAAGCAAAGATAAAGCCATATGATATACTAAAACTTTATTTACAACAGTATAAAAGTGTTAAAGCTTGTGTGTGTACGTGCGTGTGTGAGTCTGTGTTAACTGCATAAGCGGTAGACTTAAATTTCCTCGAGAAACAGCCTGTGCAGAGTCTGAGCGTGCCGCTATAAAAGGTGGATTAGTGCTGTAAGTCTGCACTGTGCTGAAGGGCAAACCTCATTCAAACAGAAGAGGAGTGTTTTGGGTTGAACCACAGAGTGACGCTTGCCAGGTGATAATCACAGCTAAAGGCAGTCAGTCACACTAATCATACACCAACAGAACGGGCTTCACACTGCTCGCTTCTGTTTATGTTGAGCTGAGATGCGTGATGCCAGAACTTGTATCAGTTGTGAGTGCATACACACCCAGTAAATACCCAAAGCAGAGGTCCATGTGTACTTCATGCATGTAACACTGAGATACATTCGACTCTGTCTAATAGTATCTGATGGTGCGCAGCAGAGACACTTATAAAATAGAAACTATAAATGTATCACTTCACAAAGCTCTACATTTCAGCTATGATTCTTTTATTTTTCTCGACAGTCATGGACCGTGATTCATTTTAATGCACTCAAAATGTTTCTCCAATACCTTCCAGTAAGTTCCATTAAAAGAAGTAACCTGACAATCACAGTGCATATTGAAAGTCACATCCCCAGTAAAATAACAGGTTTTACTGATGTGACAAAATGAAACCAAAATAAACCATTTTTGGCGGAGGTTTTACAATGGATGCCCTTCCTGACGCAACCCTCCATGGTGAGAGGGGCTGGTGTTCCCACCTGGAATCAAACCAGGGACCTTTTGCTTGGAAGGTGAAGGTGTAAACCACTACATTACGGGGACAACACACCCCACTGGATTGATAAGTTGCCTGTTTCTTTCGACACACCTGCACGGGCTCCTCTTTGCCAAGTTTGTTTCACACATGTTGAGGTTGTGGGCCAAAAGATTAGGGCCTGAGGGTGTGTAAGGTAGGGGAGTGAGTTGGGTAGTAGCACTTGAGATAGCGTGGATAATTTTGGCTGATGCCTTTATAACAGATTGCTGCTGTCACTGTTATCTTCATTGGTCTGCAGCTCTGGAGGCTGTGTTGCCTCCGGTGTTTGACTTCAGCCTTCTGTCTCTAGTAGACTGAGGTTGTCCAGCTGTGGTTAGATGCACCCAAGCACAGCTTCATAGACCAACCTAACCCAGAAAACATGCACCATTTCAATAAATGTTTACTTAGTTAATTGTATGATGGTTTGACTAAATGCAAAATATTAAGTTGGGTGTGCAGTGCATTCTCTCATCACCTCTTTTTCTCGGTGCTAGTGTCTTGTTGTGTTGTCTTTTCATTGTGTCTTTCATGTCTTCTGTTTTGCACTATTTTGATATTTTGCAATATGTTCATCTGGTTTAGATGAAAAGGGTTCTGTTCTTGCATTGTCTGCAACTACACCATGTTGCACACGTTGCACTTTATTATTTATCTATTTTTTTTTTCTTTCAAAAGTTTTATTTTTAAATTTTAAACTGCTTAAAAAAAAAATCCTTCCTGTCATATGTCTGTATGTTTATATGTTGCACCAGGTCCTGGAGAAACGATGTCTCATTTCACTATGTTCTGCGTCAGCTGTATGTGGTTGAAATGACAAATAAATAGCTCTTGAATCTTGAATCTTGAATCTTCTTTTTCATCCCAGTAAAACTGAGCCTGCTGAGTAGCTCAAAGATACTGGGTGCTTAAAATGAAAGGAGTAAACACAGAAATGATGAGTATGTCAGAATTCCTGTTGCAGTGGTACATCTTGCTTAACCAAGAAAGAAAAAGAAAAACAGAATTTAAGGCTCTTACGAGGCTGAATGAGCTCAGTATAAAGGCTATGTTTACTGAAGATGGATGATAAGTTTGCAGTTGGATGGACAATAGCTCTGTCCTAATGCTGAGACTTTCATGTGTAACTAATATGCGCATTCACTTTTTTAGCTGTTTCTCTCTGTGTTGCTTTTTTTTCTTCATCTTTCCTCTTTCTCCCACCCTTGGTCTGTTTCTGAATGGAGGACCCTGGGGATGTCGTAAAAGTCGAGAAAACAAACAGTGCATCATTGCTTTGCGGGGCGAACACAATCAGATAGACTGGCCATTTATTCTAAATGGGAGCTACATTTACACAGGCCTTCTTGATTGGTTTCCCTGGCATAACCACTGACTGTTTCATATACTTGATATTTTCTAAATGTGACATTTCTTGCTCACATTAAGTCCATATTTTATTACTTTTTTTTTGCAAACTCTCAAAGTGAACAATGACTGAGTGGCTTAATGCCCTCACTGTAAGAAGGAATGAGTGCCTCCATTGTTACCCTGGATTACAGCTCTCTGTCAAGTTTTTGGAAGGTGGCCAAAGGGATTAATGCAGATTCACTCCTGTAATGCCCTCAACCATCCTGCCATTAAGTCACCGTGTTCTCAGATGACCTAAACCCTCTGACTACAACGCTTACATCAGCTTCACCTGGAACAACCTCTTTCATATGTAGTTTAAATAGCAGCGTTTTTTTTTAAAGCTTAAAGCTGCATTGGTGCACATTTTGATGCTATTTTAATATTAACAGTGGGTGAAATTACAGCGGGTAATGTGAAAGGTAGGGCTGCACAGTCGTACTATTACAGTGAATGTCAACTGGTGGCCCGTGGGCCACATCTGGTCCACCAGAGCTTTCCGTCCGGCGCCCAGAATATCACTGACTTTAGGAATAGTTTAGTGAGGAGGAATATTAATTTTTTTATAAGAATTATTTTATTTTAATTTATTTTATGAGAGCATCTGGCCCTCACAGTGTCTTCCCAGAAATATTCTGGCCCTTGAACAAATGTCGTTGATGGCACAGAGGACCCATGAGCGGTTGGTGCCCTTGTATTGGTTGTGTCTGCATGGAAATGGCAAAATGCAACTCAGACCTGAGCGTAACACTGGCTTAAGCCTTTGGGTATCATTTTATAATGAGCTATTTAGAATTAATGACGTGCTGTTATATTAGGTACACCTTATCGGCACTGGGTTGGACCCCCAGTTTGCCTTCAGAACTGCTTTAATTCTTCATGGCATGAATTCAGCAAGGTGCTGGAAACATTACATGGAGATTAGCACCATCAGATTTGTCAGCTGCACATCTGTGATTTGAGCTTTGTGACATAGTTGCTGGAAACAGCTTTTAGAGATGAGTATTCTGTGACCATAAAGGGATGGACATGGTCAGCAACAGTACTTGGGTAGGTTGCTTATGGCATGAAAGCAGCAGAAATTGAGACTCATCATACCAGGCAGCATTTTCCCAATCGTCTGTTGTCCAATTTTGGTGAGCTGTGCGAATTGTAACCTCAGTTTCTTGTTCTTAGCTGACTCAAATGTCACCCCTTGGAGTCTTCTGCTGCTGCAGTCCACCTGGCACCGACTGCCATACTACATTCAAAGCAGCTTAAATCACCTTTCTTCCCCATTGTGATGCTCAGTTTGAACTTCACCAGTTTGTTTTGACCATGTCTACATGCTTAAATGCACTGAGTTGCTGCCATGTGATTTGCAAATGACATATTTGCATTGGGCAGTTGAACATGTATACCTAATGAAATAACCAGTGAGTGTTACAATCATGGGTGACCATAGTTGAACTTAGGCAGGTTATCTTGACCATGTCTGCATGCCGAAATTCATTGAGTTGCTGTTGTATGGCTGATGGGATATTTGATAATATTAATGAGCAGTTGAACATGCATACCTAATAATTTCTAAATAAAAAAGGATAAAATATTTTTAAAGAAGCTCTACAATTGGCATAATGAGCAAAAAATTGTTCTGAAAATAGAAGTTACATTTATTTTTATATATGCACCTATGTTTAATAATTCAGTGGGGACACAAGCCCCTCTCACTGTCGAGGGTTGCGTCAGGAAGGGCAGCCGGCATAAAAACCTCTGCCAAATGTAAACAGACTTATATAGATCCTTTCTACACCAACTGAGCATGCAAAGTGCTTTATTCTTTTTCTACAACCCTCATTCCCCCATTCACTCAAAGCTTTATCCTCTGCCTTTAAGCACACTTAACTGTCATGCACACATTCATTCTCTGATGGATGCATCGGGGGCAATTTAGGGATCAGTGTCTTGACCAAGGAGGACACTTCGTCACATAGACTGGAGAAGCCAGGGATTGAAACACCAATCTTCTGATTAGAAGACAACCCGCTCTACGTCCTGAGCCACAGCTGTCTGAAGGATTATGGAATACATAATGTGCAATTTTCCTCCGACAGACTTTATTGGAAATGTTTCCCATGTCATCAATAAAATAAATAAATAAATAAATAAAATAAATGCAAATTTTCCATAATGTCTCCAAAACATGGACATACCTTTTATTTTGTATTTTAGCCATGGATCTGCAATTTCAAGGTATTGTGATGTTGGACATCAGGCACTCCTGCATTTCATCATTATTTGCACAGCCTTCCTAATATAGTAAATGCCAGTGTAGATCATGAACAGTGGTTATCTCGTATACCCTTTGGTTGATAATGAAAGACTTTGCTGACATATCATTTATCAGTAAACTATATTTTCCTTGATAATTTGGGCATTTCTGCAGTTCACAACACAAAGCTGGCAGTTATAAGGCTCTTACAGGTGTACAGTTACTGCAGGTAGGGCTGTGTGTCTTCTCCAGCCTGCCTCTGTCCTGCTTTCATCAGTGCTGTAATCCCAGAGAGAGCCTGCTAAATTGCTGGGATCTGATGTCACACACACACAATGACACCTCTGTGGATCTTTGCTGCTGTAGCTTCACTAACGTCTTTTTTTCCTTTGCTTTTGGTTGTCTTTTTTTTTTTTTT
>VUQH01010899.1:5979-30111 GCA_015106775.1 Etroplus canarensis
ACACACCAAACCAAAAAAAAAAAAAAAAAAAAAAAGAGAATTGACGGGGTTTATTTTTTGAAGGGTGACGTGAAGGCGTTCTCAATGCAGAGAACGATGTAGGAGCCAGAGCAGCTGCTGGGGGTTTGCTGCAAGAGTTGGCCGCTCTGTAGCGACGATGCCAGACCAGTCACGGCGTGGTCGCCTGCCCGCCATGTTTCGCAGTATTGGTCTGTTTGCCGATGGCCTTTGTTGCTTGATCCGTGCCAGACCATTTTCTCAGGCCTGGAGGTAAACAAGAGCAAAACGACGGCAAATCAGCAAATGAAACAAAAGCATCCTAACAGCGACATGCTACTCCACAGTCGGGGGTATTAAATTGTTCTTTTTTTTAGTACAAAGGCTCACCAAGCACTGTCCCTGAGGATATCTCTACCATCAAAGGAGTAGATTGGTACGTTTTCCCTCATTTTGCTGGCATCACCACTAAAGACAGACTCCCAGCTGCTGAACAACACTTGATCCTGTGAGGAAAAAAAGAAAATGGTGTTAGTTTATTATTATATACATTCTTCTTCCCAGGCAATAGTAAAGGCAAAGAGTTAGGTCCATGTGCATAATTGCCTTCAGTTGCTACATGTTTTTGGGTCTCTCTGCCTCAGTTTTGTCTTCAGCAGTTGCTCTGTTGGGCTGAGCGTAAGTGACTGTCTTCTGCCATCGAAGAATATCCCATTTCTTAGCTTTGAGAAGCTCTTGGGTTGCATCTGCAGTACGCTTTAGGTCATTATCTATTTACACCATGCTCACGGGCTGATCAGTTCTGCAGCATTTGGCTGAATTTGAGCAGAGAACAGCCCTATACATTTCAGAATTCATCCTGCAAATTCTATCAGCAGTCACGCCATCAGTAAACATCAGTGACCCGGTTTCATAGTTGGAAATACGCGCCCATGCATTAACATTGCCTCTACCGTCTCTGGCGAGTGATGTGCTATGTTTCAGATCATGAGCTCTTCCTTTCCTTCGCCACATTTTGTACTTTACATCATTCTGGTACAAGTTCATATTTGTTTCATTTGTTCACAGAAAGGCACCACTGTCCCAAAACTTATGAACCTAAGTGAACATGAGGAAAAATGCCACTAACAATTTTTTTTCCAAACGCTTCAGTGAAATTGTGTCAGTCCTGCCACTGTCCTTGGCAATCTTACCTTTAGGTTCACGATGGGGAAGCTGTCCCTGTCCGACCTGCGGACGATGGTGTAGAGGTCTTGAAGCTTAGAGGACAGGAAAGCTCTAAATGTCCCCTTCAAACCCACGGCCCGAGCCTGCTGGAAGCACAGGAAGTCTGCCCCACGGATCCCACGCATGTTACCAGTTTGAGGGGCGTTCAAGGCGATGAGGTGAAGCTGACGAAGACAGACATGGACATGAGAAGCTACCAACCTTTCTTTGACCTTACAAGAACTTGTGTTTTACTCTAACAGCTTTTTTGTATGAGGGTCAGGGTTCAGACCACTACTACAGCTAGTCATTTGCTGCTCTTCCTAGTCAGAACCAGACATACTAGTTGGTTGAAAGAATTAGTCCTATTTTAATAATGTACAGTGGCAGTCACCTGTTGGATGAAAGCTGTTATGACGCCACCAGCAGCCCCGAGGAATGCCACACATTTCAGTGATGCTCAACAGACGAGCTTAAGAATGTGATTACCAGTACACATTAATATTTGTATGGCCAGTGTTTAACCGACACTACAAAAAACAGAGCAGAATATGAAACAAGTGATCTTTTTTTAATTTCATGCTCTGATATATCGTGGTATCGCACAGAAGTCTGCCATTTTGTAGTTTTGATGCACAAAAATGTGCTTCTTGCTAGAGTAAATGAACCGTACATCATTTCTTTTTGGTTTGCAGGAAAAAGCCTGAATAGGATACTATCACGATAATCTCCTAGGATACATCACGATATCCAAAAGGTGAAGAACAGTAATTATGTAGTGGTTTGCGCATTCGCCTCACAAAGCGAAAGGTCCCTGGTTCGACCCCAGGTGGGGACACAAGTCCCTCTCACCATGGAGGGCTGCATCAGGAAGGGCATCCGGTGTAAAACCTCTGCCAAATTACCAATGCGGATTAAACCGCTGCGGTGACCCCTTGGTGGAGAATACATGGGAGCAGCTGAAAAGTTCATTTTTTAAACACAGCATTGTGGTGTGGATGCTGTGTTTATTATCATTATTTGATTTTAAAAATGTGCCAGTACTGTTGATTAGCTCTCTGATCTAAGCCATTTCTTCCCTGCCAGTTGGTTAACTTCAGTTATTTTTCTGTTATGCTCCCCCACGATAAGTCACAATGCAGTGCATCGGCATCAAAGCGGCTGAACTGTGTTAATACTACTATCCCAAGAGGAAGCAATACAATATATTACTCTATCCATATTTTTGCCACCCCTATTTCAGTTGCAAGGTAGTCTGATATTTGTTAGATTCTTGAGCTCTCCAGCGTCCACTCTACTCACTCCTGATCCGGATGTGTCAAAATGGCCAGTTGGCCCCGGCACAGGTCGCTGGGGGGTGGCAAATCTCCCATTGGTCTGACCCGTGTGTCCATGTTCTGGGAATCTGGGCTCATACTTTGGCGGGTATAGGGGGCCCACAGGTGTGGGTGGTGGAGGATCAATGGGTCGTGTCAAGGTGTCACCCCGAGAGTAATGGCCTGCTCCGTTGTTTTGGGACTCGTCCTGGGAGTGGGGATATAGAATCACAGGTGGAGGTTGGACTTCTGCCACTTCATTCTCCTTTACATGAAAAACAGAATAAATAATTATAAAGGGGTCACGTGAATGTTAAATTGTTTCATTTGATTGTCGCGTGGAATTTACCAGATCTCTGAAGAAGGGACTGTACTCTCCAAGCTGAGGGGAGGGGAAATAGTTGCTTAGTGTTGTTTGCAAAAACTCAGTATTGGAATTTTATAATTTTATAAAGCAGGGATACGGCAAAAACGTGTACACTTTACTTTGCACCTAGAACTGTAGCTTTAAAGGCTAACTGTTGTAAAGCTCTATGGTTTAAATGCCTGATTAGATAAAATTCAAAGTATTGCAGTGAAAAGTAGATGGCTGTACCATGACTTGCCGCAGTCCGTCGCGTACTCGCAAATAAAGGTCTGCGTTGTCTATGATGTAGATGAGGCTGCCCTCTGCTTGCCGTCTGGCAGTAGCAATCATTGTGTCATATGACCTCAGAACTGTAACCTGTAGAAAACAAAATGAACCCTGCGTTTAGCTTTCTTTGTAAATAAACAAAACTGACCATGTATTTTATCAGCCACATTAATTTAAGAGAAAATACAAATGAATAAATCACAGCTAGGCTGGTCTGCAGATTGATCTTTGTGATTTTTGGTTCATGTGATGGTACTTACTCCAGAGGACAGACCAGGCCTTCCAGGTGGGCCAGGGGGACCAGGAGGTCCAGGGACACTGACAGCTATAAATTGAAACAATGAAGCGTCAATGATCCGGCTCAAGTTGGATTTGTCTCCAGAGGCCTGTATTACGAAGCAGGATTTGCGCTTGTCCAGGTAAGTTCAGGGTTAACCGTGGGTTTTCAGTACTACGAAGGCAGTTCACTTCTTACTGGGGTATATCATTCACGGTAACTTCTGCTGCTGATCTGACCTGCTCTGGAGTAGGTTTAGTTCCAAATGAATCAACAGGTGTGAAATTCCCGCATACTGATCAATCAGTTCTCAGACCTCTGTGCACAGATGGTAGGAGGGTCTAAAATTTTCTGAAGAGTGTCTCAAATCTTTGACCATCAGTAATAAAAACAGATTCTTAGAGAAACTTAATTTTTATTCCTGTTCGATATAAAACAATTTACAACAATTTGATGGTCCTATAAGTATTAATACATTAAAACAGGATGTCTATTTTCACTTTTCTGATTTTTAGCCTAAATCAAATTTGCACATAGACTAAACCTACATTTGAATTTTGTTTTTATGTTTGTTCTTTACTTGCTGTCAGATTGTCAAACTGCAGTTCTCTTATATACATATAACCATTGATTAACTGGAATAACAACTGTAACAACAGAGCTGTGATACTCCAACGTATATAGTCGGCAATTTTGCCAACTTTCCTTCCTGGCTTTAAGTAGGCTAAACGTTATAAATTTCAGAAATCTTTTCCAGTGCTTATAGTGCACACACATTCATACAGCACTTTTAATACTGTACTACTGTACAGCGCTTTGTGTTACTGACACTCATACCGCTGTTTTATCTGCAACAGCTGCGAGAATTTCCGTCTTTATTCTATATGTACCCTCTTTATATTTTTTAAAGTTATATTTTTATCTTCCTTTGTAAAATCAGCCACTCTGCTGCCAGCAGACTTATCCATGATTGTGATTGGTCAGATGCTGCCAACACCACCCCTTTCA
This sequence comes from Etroplus canarensis, assembly GCA_015106775.1. Lineage (NCBI taxonomy): Eukaryota > Metazoa > Chordata > Actinopteri > Cichliformes > Cichlidae > Etroplus > Etroplus canarensis. Next base: position 10,418 of record VUQH01010899.1, read on the forward strand.
TGTAAATATGTTCATAGCTGGATTGATAAAACCCTGGGTTGACTTATCAAGTTAACTGCCTTCATGTGACCGCTTATCCAGATCATAAACAATAATGTAAGTGAAGCCTGGTATCCTGGGCATGCTGAACTTGTTTCGTAGTACAGGGCTCAGTACTCAGCAAGTGAAGTACACACAGTAAGATCATCAGGAAGCGAAATGCTGAACTAGTGTGAGCGTAACAGTAGCGTTGTACCAAGGCTGTGGCTTCAAAACCGTGATATTTAACGTCTAGACTTGTAAAACTGACATTATGAGTAACTCACATCTAAAGAATTTAAAGTGGAAAAAGCTACTTACAATAATCAGGCCTATATACTCCTGGAAGTGACCCTGGGGGTCCTGGAGGTCCAGGTGGACCTGGAGGACCTGGACGACCATCGTAACCAATTCCTGGTGACCCAGATGGTCCCTGTGGTCCAGGTGGCCCCATTACAGAATCTCCCTTTGGACCCTAACATTAAAAAGAAGATTAGAAATTTCTGGAACATCACATCTAGATCAGGCAAATATTGGCTGAAACCAGAAATCATAATCTGTAAACTACAAATGAGACTCTCAGGACTCACTGGAGAGCCAGGTGGTCCCGGAGGTCCTTGTACTCCTCCGAAACGTGGGTCATAATATCCACCACCAGGCTCGCCTTTTTCTCCCTTGACACCATGTTCTCCACGCTCTCCTTTCAAGTCATTCTGTAGGAAAAAGTTCAACAAGCTTTTTAACCTTCTGATAGCACATCCAGCAAAGGAATAAAATGACGGGGGTAGCAATGAGCTAGTTTACCTTGAATGCAATAATATCAAAATGAGAGACCGTTCCTGGGAAAAAAAGAGAGGTGCTTTAGGAAAACACTTCTGCAGTGTGTTGGATATACAGCATTATAGTTTTGCTGATAGATGATGATTTTGGGGAACGAGTGAACGCTAAGGCACATGCACAAGTTTAAGCTTCAGCGCTACCAGCCTCTAATTTACTTTTAATGGGGTGAAGTTATTTCTTACCAAACTGAATTGCGGATCCTTCGCTTTGCTTTGCTCATGTTGCAGCATTGAGAAAAGTTCAGTTATTCAGGCTCCAGCATGTCTGCTAGCCAGTACAATGATACTGAAATGCTCTGGCGCTAACCCAGCTAGTAAGGTTATGAAACTACCCTAAGAGTGGGGTAAGGGAAATCATTGCGGGGAGTAATCACATTGTTGTATATGAATAGTTTGGCTGACTGACAATCAAAGCTTCGGTAGTTTGCTTTATGAGTGATTGGCTGTCAGTCACCCTGAAAATGACAGACACGCTAACCTTTAAGTGCTGAAGCGATGTCTACAGGTGAATCTTCCTGGATTACCTGCCATTCAAGGCAGTTTTTAAAAAGCTTGTTGTTCCACTGATGCATTATATCAATACTACCATTATATGTAGATTCAGATTAAACTTAATTCACCTTATTGGAGTTTCATGATGGCTGGAATCATGTGAAAAACAACTCTGATGGCTTCACATTTGACTCTGAAATACTTTGGTATACAGAAGAATTCATGGTCGACTCACTGTCTGCAAGGTGCCCAGGTCCTGTGGTTGCAAAGCAAGCCTAACTTTCTGCCACTGTGCCTGGCAGTTAGTATGAGGTGTTTGTACTCATATGCTGTATCTGCTTTTTACTAAACGTGGGACTGTGCATTATGGCCAAACATCTCCACTTTCATCTCGTTTGACCAAAGGCCGTTGTTCCAGAAGTCTTTTTGTTTGTTCAGATACAACTTTGCAAACCCAAGATGCTTTCTCCTGGCAACCCTTTCGAACAAGCCATACTTGTTCACTCTTTTTATAATTTTACTGTCATGAACTTTAACATTTAACATGATACCTGAGGCCTACAGAGTCTGAGATTTAGCTCCTGGGTTTTGTGCAGTTTCTATGAGCATTGCAGGGTTAGGGTATAACTGTGGACTTCAAAATGTAAATGGTCTTATGACCCTTCCTAGATTGATGGAGGCAGCAACAACTGCTTCTCTAAGATCATTGCTGGTCTCTTTCCTCCTTGACACTGTGTTAACTCACAACTGAATGATCCAGACAACCAAATGTTAACCTGCTTTTACAGAGGTGGTTACACTGGCTGATGATCAATGAATCAAGTGCTTTTGATTAGCATGACCTGGCTGGTACTTATACTCTCTGTTCCTATGGAAGTAGTAAGGGTGTACTTAATTTTTCACACCTCGCTTCTGCATTTTGCCTTAGCAGGTCTTAAAATGTGGTAATTTCAACCCCAGATGAGCAATACTTGACTTATTACACTGTTTATTTATTTAACAAAAGCTGAGGACCAGATGATTTTTTAATCATCAGATAATTAAAGAGGATGTACTTTTTTCACACGACTGTAACTGTTCGCACCTTGTTGCTCTTTGTAATGAACATCCATATGAGTAGTGGTTTCACTGAGTCATCATCGTCCCATAACGACAGAAAACTGTAGCAGAGCATTTTTGTTTGTCAGTTTGGTTTTTAAAGTAGAGCTTTATGTTGCTGTTTAACACCTATCCTCAGATTTCCGTTTGACCGTGCATGTGCTTGTCAGTGACTGCGCTGCTGTGGTTGAAAGGGCACGGTGATGAGTAGAGGAGAAACATGTGATCCATTTGACGCATAAAAACAGGTTTAATGTGTCAGGAAAACTTGAAAAAAGGAGAAAACAAACCCAACCCCATCCATATGTGCATTTAATTAAAATTTTAGGATTTACCTGGGATCCCTGGAAGTCCAGGATCACCACGCTCTCCTTTTTCTCCTTTAATTGCTGCAACAAAATCCAACATAGTTAACGTCACATGATTACACACAACACCCCACAGATGTAGGCAACGCGTGTCACTCATTGGGTTCTTCTGCGATTTATCTATTTATTTTTCAAATATACACATAAAGACTTCATCTCCTAACAGCAGAGTTTAGTATATCCTCTTCAGGTTGAAGGGGCAGTACTGGAATGAAATTGATCGGTAGCACTGTTTATCTCTGAAACCTTTAAAAATACCTATCCCTTTCTCACAATTATTCAGCCTCTCCAGTGGGATCCTTTTCTTTGAGGAATGCATTTCTTATGTTCAAAGACAATATAAACACTGTGTGCATAGACTTCATACCTGGGTAGTTCCTTGAAGTTTCATCATTAAAATTCATCTGTTAACAGAACAGAAACAACCAGCAACAGCAGAGGCAGGCAGTGAGTGTGGGGTGGATGAGAGACACGCACTTTAACTGGCACATATCGAATAAATCATAGGTATTCGAATCTTTTGTACTCACACTGAAACGATCTAAAGGAATGGCTGGCCCAGGGGGTCCTGGTGGCCCGGGTGGTCCTGGTGGGCCAGGGACTCCCTGATGGAAACAAAGTTACATAACGTTAGTCAAAGCCTCAATAATTTAGCCAGAAATATTGACAGCATTGAAGAAAAGCTGTAAAATCTTGGTCATGATTAAGGATGCCTATTCTAGCAGAAACCATAAATGTCAATGTCACTGTTAGGGCTTCAGAAATTGATTACTTTGTTTATTGATTATTCTATCAATTATTCCACTAATCAGAGAATTTTTACATTTTAATTTTTTTCTCAAAATTTCAGTTAGAGTTAATAAAAACTTTTTAACATTAAGTCATTAAATGTTGATGGAGCTGAATCTGAAAAACTCTGAACTGCAACGCTGCCAAAATTGATGCAAAAAGCATGAAGCACCAATAGGTTTTACCTATTCTAGTCACAAAAGTACTGGGCAAACACTGGATTTTAGCTATTTGAAGAGAAGGTGTACCATACAGATTAGCTTTTATGCTTTGATGGATAATTTGAAGGTCACATTTACACAGTAATGGGACAGCATGTCATTTTTCCTCCAGTGTGTATGGTTCATTAGCCTACACAATGGCCAAAGAGGCAACTTTTCATCCATCCAGCACTCTATCCATCTTCTGACAGTTTTCTGGGTCCAGGTTGCGGGGGCAGCAGTCTAAGCAGAGATGCCCAGATTTCCTACCCCGCAACCACCTCCTTCAGCTCTTCCAGGGGAACACCAAGGTGTTCCTGAGCAAGGTGAGAGATATGATCTCTCCAGTGTGTCCCAGGTCTACCCTGGGGCCTCTTCCCAGTTGGACAGGCCCGAAACACCTCACTTTGGTGGCATCCTGGTCAGATGACTGAACCAGCTCAACTGGCTCCTTTCAATGTGGATGAGTAGTAGCTCTACTCTGAGCTCTTCCTAAATGACGGAGCTCCTCACCGCAGAGCACCATCAGAGGATGCTCATTTCAGCCGCTTGTGCCCACAATCTCATTCTTTTGTCCACTACCCAGAGCTCGTGACCATAGGTGAGGGTAGCAACATAAATCAACAGGTAAACTGACTGCTTTGCTTTAACAGTCAGCCCTCTCTTCAGCACATCAGACTGACACAGTGTTTGCATCACTGCAGATGCTGCACCCATCCACTGCAACTTCAAAAAAAAAAAAATCATCCTAAATGGTGAAATCTTTGACACTGACAACAAACATGAGGAATAAACCAAACACAGCTACACCTTGCTTGGTTGCGCTGTGCGCTAAACCAGTAAACATACTGAACAGAGACTTGCCAATAAAAATGATCAGCACTACTTGAGCATATCCCCACTCATTAGAAAGCTCTCACTGTGGGCTGACAGGTGGTTTGAAGTTTATCTGATCTGCTACTCAGCTTTAACAAGCAGAGAGCAAAAATGTGACCATTGTCTTCAGGAGTTTTCATCTTCAGCTCAGTTGTGGGTGTCAGTAGTGCACAGATTGGAGAGTTTATCATTGGGACACTGATGTCAAGTATTTTGTACTGTATAATGCATAAATGAGACCTAGCATGGTGCTTATAATGTAATGGATGCATGCATTGAGACAGTAATAATCACAGTGACCAGCACCAGTGGATTAAATGAAGCATCGAAGAAAAGAATTTGCACTGAGAATATTATGTAATTGAATTACTCAGTGAGTCACAGCAGCCCTAATCAATTTCAGTATTAATATTTAGCAGAATACTTGACTTGAAAAAAACAGTTCAGAAGAGCAGGTTTTTGTTTCAGGACACATATGTTTTTTATTACTTTAGACAGCTAAAAAGTTCACTTGAATATACTATGTATTTCAATCGAGTTTCATTGAAATATTTAAAAAGTTGGTAAGCCAACTTCTGACACTCAACGTAAGACTTCATTCTGAATATGTTGAGCTCCTGACAAGAAAAACCAACACCAAAACTTGACTGATCGAATGCAGTAGAGGTGTGATGGTGCACTTTCATTCTGTAGTCAACTTTTAGTGTGCTGTTAGTACAACAGTAAAAGAAAAAAATGACCGATTTTTATTAATTTATTAATTTTTTAAATGAAAACACTCAAGTATAGTAATTCCCAGTGTAAAGTTAGGTTAAACATATTCATAATTTCATAATCTGAAAGTAACCAATGACAGTCGTCACAAGCTTTTCTCATTTTGTCAGCAATGAAAACAAACCCATGATGTTTTATCATGTTTTATCCCCAAAAAGCAGGCACGTGGCATCAGAGTCAGCTTTGACGCCGCAGATGTCGGTTCTTAATCAGCCAATTTGCATTAAAAATAATAAAAATTGACCACGACATCCAGTCATCACATCATGACATTCATGAGATCAGCATTTTCAGGGATATACCTTTATTGGCAGCAACAGCGGATAGCTAGTTAGTAAAGATGCTTTAACATCATTTGGTTACTTTGCTCACTTCTGCCTCTGCTAAGCATATTAAGCTAAGACATTCAAAATGATATTTATACTTACAGGGTAGCCAAAACCAGAGCCAACTCCCGGCTCTCCTTTTTCACCCTTGTATCCATTTAAGCCAGGACGACCCTGAAGAGAGAAAGTTATTCATATTATTTATTTATCTGCTTAAATTGGGGAATAGAAACAAAGGGGTAAAAACTGTGCTAAAATACTATAAAAAGAAGCATACTGATGTAACAAAATTGAACTTGTGGTAGGTAAAGTCCTTTGGGCTTTTACACCCAAGCCTACAAGGCTTATTGGGCCGGAGCTTATCCTCAGTTTCTGTAGCATGAAGCACTTTTTTCTTTACTGCTGGTTGGACAGAGGCACGCTTGCGGTTGGGAAAGTGCCTGAGGGTCTTGGCACAGTGGGGGTCTGACCGGGATTTGAACTCACGACCTCTCGATCATGAGGCCCACCACCCCTGCACTTGTAGTAAGGCTCTAAAAATGGCGAGAAAAGGCACTTACGGGTCTTCCAGGGACTCCAATTTCCCCTTTCAATCCAGGAGGCCCAAATGGGCCCTGCAACAGTAAATCATAAAATGAAAGACTCTGAGTTGACTGGTGAATGAAGAATCAAACTTGTAATTTTAACATTTTTGATAAATTCACTTGAAAATATTAGAAACTGAAACACTTACAGGGGGTCCTAGAGGTCCCGGAGGTCCTCTGCCTCCCTAGAATGGGTGGAGAAAAAAAAAGACCCTGAGTACATCAGAACTAAGCAAACTAGATCCGAGAGACGAAAATGCAGATGGTCAAATTCATTGAGACTCACCTTTGGACCAGGTAACGCTGCAAAATTCTGAAAATTTCCATCGGGTCCAATTACTGAGCCTGGCTCACCTTTTTCACCCTGAACACAGAGGAGCAGCAACAGGACAAGAGAAACTCAATAACAGGAACGGCTTCATGATGATGAGCGGCTAAATTAATAGTATAAAAAATTAGACTTTACCTTCTCACCATAGCCTGGAGGACCAGGATCTCCTCTGTCACCTTTTGGTCCAATAGGACCCTGTAAAAATATATATACACACCCAAAACTCACCAGGCGGTCAGAGTAGCACTGATTGCACAGCAACCAACTCATTGTCTCCATGTAGCAAATTGAGCCAATATAACAGGCCTTCTGGACAGTTGGTTAAATACTGATCCTCTAAGCAAATGAAGTACAATAGTGAATGAGTTTAGCATAGAGAATCATTTGATGGTTGCTAAATTATAGTAATAAATATGGATGATGTTTAAAATACCAATATTAGTAGGTCACCTTCCCACACATCCCATCCTGATGATTTAAACACAGGCTGGCACTCCAAATATTCATTTATGTGTAGCTCAGAGACGTCACCGAGTTTACTTAAACTGTTTGGTAAAACTACAATGCCCATCAGTACAAAGACCCCAGATTTGGAAAAAGAAAATAGAACATTATATCTGTTTTTAAAGATCTTACATAGCAATAGCAATGCAATTACAATATATTATATGGACAAAAGTGTTGGGCCACCAACATATTACACCTACAGGAGCTTTTATGGCATCCTATTCTAAATCCATAGGCATTAATATTGAGCTGGTCCCCCCTTTGCAGCTTCAACAGCTTCCACTCTTCTGGGAAGGCTTTCTGCAAGATTTTGAAGTGTGTCTGTGGGAATTTTGCTCATTCATCCAGAAGATCCTAAGACAGTGTACTCCTTTTTCCAGTCCCAAGTCCAGATAAATGGGTAGAATTGCATCAGGAAGGGCATCTGGTGTAAAATCTTTACCAAATCAAATATGTGGATAAATAATAAGATTCCTATACAGGACTGGTTGAAGCCTGGGTTACCAACAACTGCCTCTGGTGCTGTTATCCAACAGGGTGCCAGTGAAAGCTGTGCTACTGTTGGCCGAAGACAAACAAGGAGGAGAGGGGGAAGGTGTGTTAGGGGGTGGTGAGAGAGAAGGAAAGGTAGGTGTGTGGAGGTACTGTAAGAGTAGGGACTATGATTGTAGTAAAGGACATGAAGAGGCTTGGTGTGATGGAGGAGGATGCAAGGGATAGAGTCAGATGGAGGCAGATGATCCACTGTGGTGACTCCCAAAGGGAGAAGCCGAAAGAATATGATGATCAAGCAGAGACAGCCACTGATATTGGTCAAGAAGTCCTGGCTCGCAATCTCTGTTCAAGGTCATCCTAAAGATGCGCGATGGGGTGCAGGCCAGTCAAGTTCTTCCACACCAAGCCCTTCCAACCAATCCTTTCTGGACTTTGCTTTGCACAATGTGGTACAGTAATGCTAAAACAGAACAGGGCCTTCCCTAAGTTGGAAGCAGAGAATTATCTGAAATGCCTTGTAAGCTGAAGCATTAACATTTCCATTCACTGGAACTAAGGGGCCTGGGACAACCCCAGAAAAACACCATAGCATTATCCATCCTCCACTAAACTTTACAGTTAATACAATGCAGTCAGGCCAGTAATGTTCTCCTGGAATTCACCAAACCTAGATTCATCTATCAGACTGCCGGAGAGAGATGGGATTTGTCACTCCACAGAACACATTTCCACTACTCCAGAGGCCAGCGGTGGTGTCATTTTAAGCCACTCCATCTCACACTTGGCATTGTGCTTGGTAATGTCAGGCTTGGCCATTGAAACCCATACCTTGAAGCTCTTGGTACTAAATTTTTTGAAGATGTTAAGGTCTGGAACTCTGCAATTATTGAGTCAGCAGAGCATCAGTGACTTTCACACACTTTGCGCCACAGCACTAAGCATTCCTGCTCTGTAACTTAAGTGGTCTGCCACTTCATAGCTGTTTCTATTTTTGCAACAACACTAGTTACAGTTGATGGTGGCACATCTAGGAGGGGAGACATTTGGCGAACTGACTTGTTCCAGTGGTGTCATCCTATTAAAGTAACACGCTGGAATTCACTGAGCTCTTTAGAATGACTTATTCTTTCACAAATGTTTGTAAAGGCAGACTACACGGCTAGGTGCTTGATGTTATACTCCTGTATCGATAGGACTGAATGAAACAGTTGAATACAATGATTAAAAGGTGTTCCCAGTACTTTTATCCATATAGTGTTTTTAACCTTTAACAACAGGTTCAAAACAGGAGGAGAACAAATGGGGCTTTTGCTTATTACACAGAATGCTGTCCTCTGATTTCTGGCATTTATGTAACTGGATGGTTGTAAATAAATCGAACAAGAAAAAAAAACAAGTAACACAGGGAGACTCACAGGAAATCCAGCTCGACCAGGTAAACCAGGCCCTCCCTGTGGAGGAAAGAAAAAAAATCTTTAAATTCAACTTCATCAGACCGGTGATATTTGATATCCTTAGTCCCGGCAAAACATTAAAATCTAAAAGCAAATCCACACACTGCTTATGATTGACCTGAACAAAAGCTAAAATGCAGATTTGAAGGTAAAGGCTGCTTTTACTCAGTGTAACACACGTTAATTTCTTGTTTGCCACAGTTGTCACAATGCTCTGAGGCTGCAATAAAGTTGACGTCCAAGGACCTAACAAATACCGTCAGCAGTGAGGTGCCTTTTGAACAGTTGGACCATAATTGCCCCAGCACAAATAAGTTAATTGTATGCTCTGCTTTAAATCTGGGTATGTTTGTCATGTTTCAGTTGACAGGCCACTCTATAAGGCAACCGCTTATTACAGTGACACTAATGCAAACCTTTGAAAAAAGATGGCATCAGAAGAGGGGAGCTTCTGTGCAAATACAAAAACAGTTTATCCACCACAACCTGAAAACCAAGTTGCATTTAGGGATTCAACAATTTAGCACTTCGACAGAGTAGCTTTGTACATTTAGCCAGAGCGAAACTGACATGACAACAAATTATTCACTGCTGACATTGACAAATGTCACCTTATGTCACCAGCAAACGTCAGTGTGGGGCTGATTTATAGGTCCATACTTAATAGTATTTGTCCAGTATAAGAGCTGTTTTGTAATTTGTGGATATCAGTATTGCCACGTAATGTTCTGTTCAAACCGAATGCAAAGTGAGGTTTTCGTGTTGTGCAACTTGTGTGTAGGTGAATAAGCATCAGAAGCCGAAAATATTACAAGCTGTGCCAAAAATCTGCTTGAGAAGGTGTCAGAAAAAACTTTTAGCTGAAATATTCCCACAGATGGTGGCTTCTCCTGATGCCTCTGACAATCAGAAATGGAAAATCGTGATATAATAAACACATTTTTTATATTAAAAGTTTATTACATCTAGAGAAACTGATACATGCCTTTTGTTTTTTTAGCAGATTGAATAATTGCAACAGCATTCTGACTGGGCTCACTAAAAATATCACTGCAACAATTACAACTTGTGCAGAATGCTGCTACAAAAATCCTCAACAACACCAAAAAAACAGAGCACATTACACCCATTTTAAAATCTCTACACTGGCTCCCTGTTCAGCAAAGGACTGATTTTAAAATGTTATTACTTGTTTTTAAATCTTTGAACGGTTTCGGGCCACAATACAGTGCTGACCTTTTAGTTTCCTATGAGGCATCCAGAACCATCAGATCTTCTGGGAAAGGTCTTTCGTACAAAACAAGAGTCAGAACCAAACGATCTGAGGCAGCGTTCAGTGTTTCTGCTCCTCAGCTTTGAAACCAGCTCCCAGGAGATCTGAAGTTTACTGAAACCCTCAGCCTGTTTAAATCCAGGCTCAAGACAATTTTATTTCCAGTAGCTTTTGAATATATATGTTTTAAGCCTTTTACACTACTATACTTTTTAAATGTAAAAAATATTTTCAATATTTTCACTGTTTTAATTATAGTTTGTTTTTATCCGTTTCATTATTTTTTAAGTATATTTTTGTACTATTATCTTTTAAGTTAATAACTTATTCTTTGAATTTATTTAATAAAGTTCTTTTATTTTCCTGTTCCACTTACTTTAGTATCGTAATATTTTAATTTTTCAAAAGCTACAGCATTTCTGCATTTGTCTATTTGTGGCTGGCGCTTTTACACACATTCATACCTTTGCATTTTTTATTCTTGTTGTTGTTTGTAGTATACGCACCTGTAGATTCTGTGTAAAGCACCTTGCGTTGTGTTCTGCCTGAAAGGTGCTCTATAAATAAACCTGCCTTGCCTTGCCTATAACACTTTTCTTAACAAAGTTGCTTCACAGAAAGAAATTCATGATTTATTACAAATCCGAGAACTTATCAATTATCCATGAAAGCTTTTCAATAGGCAAAAGAAGATGGGCAGAGTGTTGGGAGCTCTGACGGCAAAAGTTCAGTCACCTTTGTTTCCTTGCTATGACCAGAATTAACCAGCAGCTCCCCATTCTCTAAGCTAAGTAGACTTTAAATGTGAGAAAGAACATTTTCACAAGATTATTTGCAGTTTAGTTAAAAAATAAGTACAGCCATAGGAAATGAGGGGGTAAGTAGCAGCCGGGTGCTGCTAATCAAATGCACTTAATTGATCATCAGCCAGTGCAACTACCCCTCATAAACGCAGAAATGTTGACAGTTTGCTAGTCTGGAGCATTCAGGTGTGTGTTAACACAATGCCACATTCTTCCCAGGAGTGAACTTCCCAGCAAATTCATAGCAGTACAGTAAGAAAAAAGACCGAACAAGTATGGCTTGGTTGGAAGTGTTGCCAGGAGAAAGCCTGTTCTCTCTTAGAATAAAATGGCTGCACTGCTTAGGTTTGCAAAATTGTATCTGAACAAGCCACAAGACTACTGGAAGAATGTCCACTGGAAAGACCAAAATGGAGATGTTTGGCCGTGCACAGCGCCACGTTTGGAGAAAACCAAACAGCATATCAGCACAGACACTTCATACCAACTGTCAAGCACGGTTGTGGAGGGGTGATGATTTGGGCTTGTTTGGCAGCCATGGGGCCTGGGCACTGTGCAGTCGATGACTCGACTGTGAACTTCTCTGTACACCCAAGTATTCTAGACTCTAGAGAAAATCAGTGGTAGACAAAAATGATCTAATTCTAGAATCTTTTTTTTTTAAGCTGAAACAAGCATGAATAGCTTTATGTTCCCTTTCGAGGGTGTGATTCAAATTTGCTTTTATATAGACAGAAAAATAAAAAAGACAGAAAAAAATAAGCACAATTGTACGACTTCCTGGTAAGTTTTTAAAATATGTTTTGTTACTTGATTTCAGCTTCTAGCTATACTTTGGCAGGAACTATTCATTGTTAGGGGCAAATACGTGGGTTGTGAAATGGGCCAAAAACACTCCTGCAGAAGTATTAATCAGTATCATGAGGCAAAACTTCTCTTTATGTTTGGTCTGAACACACCTTTAAAGTGAATACATACCTGAGGCCCAGCTCTGCCAGTGACTTCGTCAAGCTGCAGAAAACAGAGTTAAGAAAGATATTATTAGATTTGGATTTCAGCGTCAAACGAACTCAAACAGCAATGCTGACACATCTTGCAGACTTCTGTGTGCGTGTGTTGTTACTTACATTGCCAGATCTCTGGTAGACGATTTGTCCTGGAGGTCCAGGTGGACCAGGTGGACCGGGGAGTCCGGTCCCATCGCGACCTGGTTCACCCTAAAAATAGATAACTAGGAATGAAAACTGTCCTATCTTGCAAGACACCCAAAACTGAAAGCTCATGAAATACTTAATCTGATACAGGATTAACAAAGAGAAAAAAATAAGAAAGCATTTGTGTTTGAGAAGAAATCTTGCAGATGAGTGCTTTGTACTGAATCTAATGTAATCAGGAGTGAAAATGATATTCACCCTCTGTCCTTGGTCACCTCTGTCACCCTTTTGCCCCTGTAAAAATGAAGGAGAGACACCTTAGCAAAAGAGAAACTGCTATATGTCTGCAATAAGGGTTATCTTCTCATTAAATAAACTTTCAAATAACAAACACATATTAAAGCATTGTATTCTGTAGGGCTGTGCGATATGACAATATATATTGAAGGCCACAATACAAATTTGCATCATTTCATATTCTGTTCTCTTTCTTGGTGCAGCAAAACAGTGTTTTCCTAGGGATGTTCCTGGCCACCAATTTATGATAATAAAGGTTTTAAACATCACTGAAATGTGCTGCAGTTTGCGCCATGTGTAACGTTGAACGCACACAATATTAGATTAGTTTAGAGCCTCGTCATACCATGACGATTTAACAAGCTTATGCCGATGCATCCAAATTCCTCTAAATCACTGGCATACACAGAACAATGTTGTTAACGTATTACTAACATATTGAATGTAATACCAACGAATGCTAGCGTATTGCCAGCATTTACAACTTGAAGCCCATTTATATCACTTCCCTTAAACGCACCACATACGTAATTATACGGTATCTGTATGTTAGAAACGCGTTCAGTACGACTGGAACATGTCAAATACGTCTACAAATGTCAATATCCATTGGAGGTAAGTTTGATATATGTTATACGTGTTAAAGACACTTTACTCATAGGTTATTAATACGTTTTGGTACACTGGACATTATTTTGATGTATTTCGACCTATGAGTAAAGTGAGTCTCCATATGCATAAAGTACCTGCAACATATGGTCTGCTTATGCAGGACGTATGAGCCATACTGTACGTTCGCAAACATCGGAGATTTTGTGCATGCTCAAAATTTTCCAGCCACCTCGTCGTACTACAGTGTATACCGGTGTACTTCAGCGTGCTCTTAACTTATACAAAACTTGCCTAGAACTTAAAGCCAGAGTACAGATTTCTTCCTACGTTGACATACACTTGTTAAATCGTCAAGGTGTGACAGGGGCTTTACCAAGTGTGGCTAACGTTAGCAGTGTTAGCTGTAGCAGCCCTTTTATTTCTTACAGACTTGCGTCCTCACAGCTGTGCAGACTGTGGCTACACATCGCTTTGGTTGCATGGCTAGGTGCCACTTGACACAGCCGACAAGCAGCTGTTCATTCTCTGCATCAAAGTACTGGCATTTGTCGCACACTGCTAGTCTACTTTCCAACTTCCCATAACAGAGAGCAGGAGGCGCACCATCAGTTAGGGCTGCAGCCTTGATTAGCAAAGGGTGGAGTCATAACCTATTTGATTCAACAGGTGGCTGCAGTTGTACATTAATAATTCCTTCCACCGACTAGTATTTCTGGTGTCTACTTGTGGCACACGTGTACTGTTTACGGCTATATTTTTTTATCTTTTGGAAATGGGAACACCAGCATGGGTTAATTCTCTGCTATAATTTAAGCTTTAAAAATTCCATTTTCACATTTGGTCTTTCATACACCCATATGTTAGACCTGTATTCATTTGCGTTTGAAAAGTGCTTTATGTTTTTAAATTCTTAATAATTGCCAAGTAGTTCTAAATAAAAAGACAAAAATAATCACATATGCATAAGTAGCATTCATTTATGAGTAAAAGGTAAAAACAAGAAATAGTCATTTCCATTTGTTCATTATATAAACTATAAACTATTAGTTCACTGACTTTAGAGAAAAAGTACTGTATCGTGATATATATATATATATCGTTATACCATATAAGATGACATATACCATGATATAGAATTCTGGTCATATCGCCCATCCACATTATATCTTATTGTACATGCTGTCCATATATGCAAATAAGAAAAATTCACAGGTTGTCCAGCAGAGCACTTACAACTCCATTGTTTACAACACTGTCTGCAGTGCATGTAGCAGTGTACCATCACTGCAGTCAGACGTGTCTTTTCCATGACATACATTGCTAGTTGTTTAATGAACAATCACCCTATCCTTTTAAACATTTCGGACACAACACCTGAGCCTTAAAGTATCTTCATTGTGGCATTTGGCTCTGTTTGTAGTGTAAAATGTCAAACCGATTTCACTGTTAACAGCACACAGATTTCAAGCATTTAGCATTTTGTTTGACTTCTGATGTATGAAGTATTCTTCACCTTATGTCTAATTCAGGTGAATGGGGATTTTATTTATTCATATATTTATTTTTACCGGAGGTCCAGGGAAGCCTTCTATGCCTGGTCGCCCGTCTGGTCCTGGAGGGCCTTCATCGCCCTTCTGGCCTGGTATGCCAGGCAAGCCGGGGTTACCCTACAGAGGAAAACTCAAGTTAGAACAGTGAAAAATAAAATCCTTAAAACTTATTTCCTTGACTTCCTTTTCTTGTATCCTCAGGATAGGTTTGATATTTCAAATTCAGTGTAGAACTGTGTGCTCTTCAAGCCATGGGGCCAGATAGTAATGCAGAGAGAAAAGACAATCCATGTTTACTAAAGCTATTCTGATTGTTGGTCTCTAGAAACTAATTACAAGGATAATTTGCTTATGTATTTTTCTTGGCTATTTTTAACAGTAGACTAAATTAAAACTCATACTTGTGAACACAAGAAAAGTCAACATCCAGTTCTGCAGCTCAACACAAATAATTCCTCTTTATTGGTTTCAGCAGACCATTTGCGCCACTGTTACCACGCAGCATTGGATCACACCACGATGAAAAATGTTGATGCTTCCATCTAATCTTTGTTTTTTCACTTTGTATGTCTTTTTATCCCCATCTCAATTTCTAGACAATGCAAGGACCTTATTTCTCCAGTTTATTTGACTTAAACAGGAATAATATTTGGTACAAAGGATAAGTTTACCTTCTGTAACCAAAGGTCAGTGTTTAAGAAACTCAAAACTTTAGTCCAAAGGGGCAGAAGACTGACCAGTTAGAAACACAGGTACCATCACAAGTAGGAGTGGTTGTAGTTCTTCTTTTCCTTCTTCTCCTCAGGGTTCACCAAAGTGAGTCATCTGCTTCCATCTCACCTCATCATTTGCATCCCCTTCTGTCACACATCTGCATGTCCTCCTTCACTACATCCATGAACCTTCACTGTACTCTTCCTCTTTTCCTCCTGCCTGGCAGCTCCATCTTCAACATCCTTTGCCCAGTATATCCACTATCCCTTCTCTGAACATGTCCAAACTATCTCAACCTTGCCTCTCTGATCTTTATCTCTAAACAACTCAACCTGAGCTGTCCCTCAGATGCAATCATTTCTCATCCTGTCCATCCTGGTCACTTCCAATAAAAACCTTCAATTCTGCCACCTTCAGCTCCACCTCCTGTCTTTTCATCAATGTTGCCACCTCCAAACCATACATCATAGCAGCTCTCACTACCACTACTACCATGTACTACCATCACTACATGTAAACCCTCCCTTTCACTCTTGCTGCTATCCTTTTGTCACAAAGCACCACTGACACTCATCTTCACCCACTCCACCCTGCCTGCACTCACTTCTTCACCTCTGCACTGTCCATGTCTTTACGTGGTTGATCCCAAGTATTTAAACTTATCCATCTTCCAGTATAACACTAAACTAGAATAGTTTTACTTTAAAAGCAGAAAGATTTCGACACAGGGGTAAGGACATCTGGAAGATGGAAAAAAAAAATCACTAATTTACTTACTGGAAGTCCAGGTAGTCCAGGAGGACCCTGAAAGCACATAACATTTGTTTTGGTTATTTGCTAGTGCAGGTGTATCTTCCTCGTTCTTCATGTATTTGTAACTCTCTAGAAAAAAGAAACTTTGAAGAGTTCCAATAACATATTTACAGACATGTTAAAAATTCATATCATGCTGTTTTTACAGTAAAACTTTTAATAAGGAAAGTTATAGACTGTTAAACAGCTAGTATTGCTTTCAATTTTTGTGTTGTATATTATGATCCAAATCAATACAAACATATGTACCTGTATTCCATCTGGTCCTCTGACACCAGGAAGTCCACTGATAATTCCACCAGAGCCCTCCATATCATCCTTCAGATACAAAAAAAGCAATGTTCTGCTTTGCATTTTTTGGAGATGAAATATTTTTCAAAACATTTTTCCAACTGATTTACCTCAATGATCCGGTACATAATGTACTTGATACTGTACCACAGTTTTACGTTTCCATTTCAGTCAGGGATGTTCATGATTTTACAATATTCAAATAGAAGAAAAAAGCACTAACTAGGCACCAGAGTGGTAAATACTGTATGGCAAACTGAGATTAGAGAACCATGCAAAGCCAAACACTGCTACACTCACCGTGATGTCTCGTGGAAATCCTTAAAATAAATGAGTGGAAATGTCTTTCACAATTTACAATTATTTGAGAGCATTTTGGGGTGGGAAAGGAGCAATCTCTAAAAATAGTCAAAGTTCCCAGTAAATATTGAATAGTATTTTTACCTTACATTCCCATCCTTATGTCTATGTAAATAAATACACACCCACAAGCCACATTATGAGGTATAGCTGTTCAACAGCTAGTTAAATATCTAATCAGTCAAGCACATGGCAGCAACTCACAGCAGTTAGGCATGTACACATGGTTAAGTTTGAACTTCAGGAGGTTGTCTGAGCATCAGATTGGGGAAGAAAGGTGATTTAAGTGACTTTGAATGTGGCGTGGGGAAGAAAGGTGATTTAAGTGACTTTGAATGTGGCGTGGTTGTTGGTACCCTTTGGGCTGGTCTGAGTATTTCACAAAATGTTAATGTACTGGGATTTTCTGCACAACCGTCACTAGGGTTTGCAGTGATTGGTCTGAAAGAGAGAAAACATCCACTGATGGCCAGTTCTCTGGGAGAAAATGCCTTGTTGATACCACAGGGGAATATCCAGACTGCTTCGAGCTGATAGGAAATCAACAGTAACTTAAATAACCACTCGTTACAATCAAGGTACGCAAAAGAACATCTCTGAACGCACAGCACGCCAAACCTTGAAGCAGATGGGCTACAGCAGCGGAAGACCTTGCTGAGGGCCAGTCCTGTCAGCTAAGATTATGAAACTGAGGCTAGCCTCTTTAGCACAGCTTAAACACTGCAGGCTACCTGAGTATTGCTGCTGACCATGTCCATCCCTGTCTGCTTCCAGCAGGAAAACACGAAGCTCAAATCATCTCAAAGTGGTTTCAGTTCCCTGTACTCAAATGGCCTCAACAGTCACCAGATCTCAATCCAATAGAGCACCTTTGGGATGTGGTGGAACGGGAGATTCTTATCATGGATCACGTCAATATGGACCAAAATCTCTGAGGAATGTTTCCAGCACCTTGTTGAATTATCGCTAGTACTGCCAGCTAGACGACGGGCAGTGAATGAAAACACCGGAAATGATCAATATATAGATGACCAACAGTACACGAAACTTATCCGGGACATCGATACATTGAGGTCCTGCAGTACTAGGGTTAAGGTAGTTCTGAAGGCAAGAATCAGAATACTTTATTAATCCTCGTGATGTACCTAATAACTTGGCCAGTGAACATGCCGAGTTAAAATAAGAAACAGCAACAGGAGACAGTTTCGTACTTTGGTTGAACATTTTTTCATAGCTACTTTACTGTTAACTCTCACAGACACGACTTACGAATCTTTTACTCTAAAACTCGGTCTACTTGGTGCATCTTCATAAGTACTTAAATAACTTACAAATCCAACACGATAACTTGGTCCAGGAGGCCCAGGTGGCCCAGGGGGTCCAACTGGTCCCATTGGTCCTGGCAGACCAGCTAATCCGGGCTCTCCAGTAGGTCCCGGTAAACCCGGGTCTCCTTGAGCACCCTGTAGGACAACAATTAAGTAAATAAAAGCAAATACAAATACGTGTCTGTTTCAAAAATCACAACAAAACATACAACCGTCAGTCATAAGTACTAGTAAGTAGGGTTTTAAAAGTATGCACAATTATGATGCATACAGTCTTGCACAAAATCCCATGCTCATTGTCCCAGGACTAAATTTAGATGTCTGAATATGTTAAATAAAACATGTCCAGTGCTCTGATTAAACTTTGAATCAAGTTTGCAACTGACAATATTTGACAAACATTTGCATATTGTTAGAAGACAGAAATCCCCTCTGACGGCTGACATGCTGGAGCTCAGTTACCTGCAGAAGGGAAGGCTTAGGAGAGTAAGAGGAGGATAAATAGTGAGGCAGCAGATTGGTAAGAAAGAAAAAGCGGGAACTTAGCCGAGGAAATGAAAGGGATAAGAAAAGTTTTAGAAATACTGGAAGTTGATGCGTCATTCTGGTCATCCTGTGGGCACCCTTCCATACTTGCAGTATTCCAAACGCATGCTATCAACTTCTAAACAATTCTTATCTACTAGGGTAGATTACATCAAGGACTCTTTACTTTCGGCTGCATTTTGGGAAGTAGATCTTGCCAAAAATTGACAGCAACTTTGAGATTAAAAAAATAAATAAAGTCATGATTTCACACCTTTTCTCCAAGCGCTCCTGGAAGACCCAGCTCACCTGGATCGCCCTATTGGAGGAAACGACAACATTTACAAACAGCATTTTTAATCTCCTCACTTTCTGTGTAAAGAAATAACCAGAACATCATAATACAGTGGCTTATCCGGCACATCGCAACTCACAGGTTACTGTAATGTGTGGAGTGTAGACAGAAAGAAAGCGAGAAGTTTTCTGGTCATTGGTTGGCTATATTGCAACAACTGCTGAGAAGTTAGGAAGGCTCGCAAGCAGTCATATCCACGAAAACAGCCAAAGTTCTAGCCTAGCCCTTCTTCTTCTTCTTCTTTCGGCTGCTCCCGTTAGGGGTCGCCACAGCAGATCATCTGCCTCCATCTCACCCTATCCCTTGCATCCTCTTCCCTCACACCCACCCTCTGCATGTCCTCCTTCACTACATCCATGAATCTTCTCTGTGGTCTTCCTCTTCTCCTCCTGCCTGGCAGCTCCATCCTCAACATCCTTTGTCCAATATATCCACTATCCCTCCTTTGAACATGTCCAAACCATCTCA
>VUQH01010909.1:11159-30772 GCA_015106775.1 Etroplus canarensis
TCTTTCGGGCTTTTTTTTTTTTTTTTTTGGGCCAAGGTGGCGGCGCAACGGTAGTGCGCAGCCACTCCAGAGCCAAGGTGGTGCTTCTTCTCCTGTGATTGTCTATGTTCTGACCCAGTATTGGGGTGTTTGGATGTTGTGGATGCCGGGACAGTGGTGTTCTTGTTTGAAAGTCGGAGGTTCGAGGATGACCAGACGCCATTGTAGCTCCGTCCACAGACGAGGCTAACTGGAGATCTGGCGGCGTTGTTTTTTCATAACCTGCCGGGCAGCGTCCGGGAACTAAAGTTTTGGTTTCCGGGGGGAGTATCGTTGCAGGGCTGATGCTGCGGATGGACGGTTTCTGGGAACTCCAATCTCGGCTTGCATGTGGACCGGGACTTCAGTCCTCGGCGTTGCCCGATGCCGGTGGCCGGGGAAGAGGACGTCACAGGCGGGGTTTTGTGCTGGGCTGGAGGTGGGCCCTGGCTGGCCGGCACCACCCTTGTGTGGGGAACCGGGTCCTGGGGGGACGCTATATCATTTCACTGTGTATTTTATATGTAGTTGAAATGGCAATAAAGTAATCTAATCTAATCTAATTAGTATTGTACAAACTCTATTTTTGCCTTATGAACTGTAACTCCACTTATGTTTGCACATGCTCCAATAAATTGTTCCATCTATTTCTCATTTTCCCTACAAAATATAAAGAAATGAGGAGTGACTGAGGAGTTTCGCACAGTACTGAAGTGGGTTAAAGTGGGATTTGGTGGGTGGGAGAAACCCATAGATCAGGTGTATCAGTGACGTGTACAGAAAATAATCACCTAGAAATTAGTCAAGTATTGTTCACGTTACTCGTCGCAGACTTCGCTGGCTTGGTCATATACGTAGAATGGATGATGGTCGCATACCCAAAGACATTCTGTATGGTGAGCTTATTGATGGTAAAAGAGGAGTCGGCCGGCCCTACCTGATTTTCAGAGCTGTTTGCAAGAGGGATATGGTGGCTACCGAAATCAGTGTTGACAAGTGGGAGCAGCTAGCCACTGACAGAAAGTCATGGAAAAGTGCCACAAGGATGGGTATAAGAACGGCAGAGACAAACAGGAGAACACAGAATGATGAGAGACGGCAACTAAGGAAGACTTCAGCAGCTAACCAACAGGACATGGAGTTTATCTGCCCAACTTGCAGAAGAAGCTGTCATTCAAAGATTGGTCTACTCAGCCACAGACGCTGCAAAGCTTACTGAGAAATCGCCACAGCACAGTCCATCGTCTCTCGAAGACCGAAGGATGCCAACGTAGCTATCAGTTACAGCCCCAGTCCCACATGCACAAAAGTGATTATGAATCAAAGTGAGTTTGGCTGATAATGAGTCCCTAATGTATTATAAGTACTTCATGATTGAATTTGTGGAACATCGTAATGATGTGTAAGACTTCGTAATGGCCTTGGCTTGCTATTGAAGTCAGGGAGCAAGTTTTGAAATTTCCAAAACTTCCAGTTATGCTTTCTTAAACCTTCACAACATGTCGCAACAAGTGTTGTAGACTGTTCTAATTGCTTCATAAATGCAACCTAATCTTTCATGACCAGAATGTTTCTTCACATTTTTCTCTCAATTCAATTCAATTTTAATTTAGTTTTATTTCTATAGTGCCAATTCACAACAACAGCCGCCTCAGGGGTGCTTTACACTCTAAGGTAAAGACCCTACAGTATTAAAGAGAAAACCCCGACAATCAGACATTGTATGCCTTTATTGTAACCACCCTGTAATGCTTCTCAAGGAGTTGTAAAAATTTGTTCCAGAGGTTACTATGAATATTATGTTAATTCCTAATCAAAAGTGGGAACTCAGCTTTAGTATAAGGTAAATGGACGGATGAAACACCTGAAAAAGGAAGATGCTCTTTGTTTGTGACATGCTGAAAAACTCCAGAGCAGGTGAAACCAGATTGGAGGTTGCTTTGCCACAGCTGATCAGGACCCTCACTTTGCTTGGTTATCAATCCAAGCTTAACCTTTTTCATCTTCTTTCAGCAGCCCTCTACATTTGCCAAATCATCAGCTGTAGTCTTTTGTTAATCAATATGTTTCTCCCTGCCTTTCTTACCTTCTCCTCAGATCTTTCAAATAGCCTCGATTTTCATCTCTGTCCATTAATTTGTCTGTTTATCTGTATAAAATCTTACCTCGCTACCTCTTGAGAGTTTCACTTCTCCCTCTCTTCCCTCCCTTGTTCACTGATCAGATTTGTTGCTTAAATGATTTTTTTTTAACCTTACCCTCATCTGCTTTTCCCTTTGATGCCTGTTTTTCTTTCTGAATCTTTGATTCAGCTCTTGAGTCAGGCAGAGGGGGGTAAAATGTGAAGAGAGTCTAGGGATTCCACTTGGACCACAACAAGTGCACAACACAAGGCATGCACAAAACATTAAGAGCAGAGAGAAGCCCTAAAATTTGCATTAAAATTTGAAACATGCATACTGTACATTGTGCTTGGCTAAAAGGGAGAGCTCCAAATAGGGGAGGAAAGAATAGAGGATCCAGGAATTCTAGCAGTGAGCAGACAGGCAGGCTGCAAAATGAAGAGGATTTGTGGTACTGAATATTTAGCCCGCAAAAATAAGACAAAATGTGTCTCTCTGCTGTTAGTACATATGCTTAGAATTACAAAAAGATGCCAGATCTGCTGTTTTTCATGTGAATTAAAGAACTTGTGGCATTTTTGATAAATTAAGAAGGACAAATCCCTTAAACCATGAATCTCTTAGTCAAATTCAGTACACACAGCCACAGTCATGGGGTAGACTGCTGACTTGATGGTTGTCTAAATGGCAATCATCAACAACCTACATAAGGAGGTAAAATGCAGCTGAAAACGTTATCTGTTCACAAAGTGCGATGTTGAAAATGTGTAAAAGCATCGGTGATGACCACAGGCTTGTGACAAAAAGAACAAGGGAGAGCTTCACAAGCACTGAAGGAGATGCTGGTGTTGGTGCATAATGAGCCACCACGTCTTGTAGAAATAGGTGGAAGTGTGTGAAGGCTGTTTTCCTTCTGGAGGGCATCCTGGGGCAGCATGGTAGTATAGTGGCTACTATATGCCACAGCAGAAGGTTGTGGGTTCAAATCCGCTTGTCAGCTGAGATCTTTCTGGGTGGAGTTTGCCTGTTCTCCAGGCACCCTGTTCCAAACACAAGTGTGTTAGGTTAATTGGTGAGTCTAAATTGTTGTTGATGTGTTTCCTTCATTTTTTTAAACCTGGAGGGTGTTGCTTGGTGAAGGCTATGACTTAGCCAACTTTGCAGTGAGCTTTGCAGTATTGTACTCAAGGACGCTGATAAGTTATGTGTAAAAATAGGTGCTCCTACTCTCACCTATGGTCATTAGCTCTGGGTAGTGACTGGGACTATGGATATAAGAAGGCAGAAATGCACTTCCTGTGAAGGGTATCCTTTAGAGATAAGGAGCTCAGTCATTTGGGAGGGGCTCAGAGTAGAGCCACTACTCCTATTGAAAAGAGCAAGCTGAGGTGGTTTGAGCATCTGGTAAGGATGCCTCCTGGATGTCTCCTTGGTGAGGTGTTTCAGGCTTGCCCAGTTGGGAGGATGTCTTGTGGTAGATCCAAGACACACTGGAGAGATCACGCATCTCAGCTGGCTGGGGAATGTCTTGGTGTCCCCATGGAAAGCGCCGGAGAAGGTGGCTGGGGAGAGGAATTTCTGAGAAAATCCTCATAGTCCAATGTCCATGTGGCATAGTGGCACAAGGAGGACTTACACAACATTAAACAGGTGGTTAAAATGTTATGGCCTATTGATGCATGATGTATGTATGAACAGCAAAACCACCGACAAAGTAACAACGTGTCCATGAAAACAATGCATGGTGCTGACTGTATATATTAATAATAATTTTATCTTTCTCATTTAGATCTGCAGTTAATTTCATTAACAAACACAGCTGACAGCTTCCTTATATGATGTTCAGGGATACTTCAACATTTTATGCTAACTGAAGGCATAACCACACAGAATTAATGAGGGATAGAAACACATTTCTGCAACCCACAGTGGGTGGTGGTGCCTCTGTGTTTTATTTAGAAAGAAATGAGGAATATCGCTAAGCCTCCCATGACCCTGCAGAGACAGGCAGTTTAGAAAAAGGATGGAAATGAGTTTGAGTGTGGCATGGTTTCTGCCGGGATTAAATGGGGCATGGCAAGAAGTTAAGGAGAAGAGGATGTCATCCGTGATCTTGGCTAAGACTTCCCAACAGACATGCATTAGACCAAGAAACAAGACACCCCCTATCTGGGAAGACTCATGGCACTGGATAGGATTTAGTACAAAACAGCACAGCTGGGAATATAATGCATCTTATTATCCTCCCAGGGAACCTTTCAAGAAGTGCTGGGGGCCCTCAGAACCCTCTTTGCGAGGCACTGATTTGAAGGATATTGCCAAATAGACGCAGTGATCATGGCTTGTTACTTTCCCTCTGTATTCTCAGAACCTCCCTGGTGAAACAATGCTCTATAGTGGCAAACAGTTTCACCAGCTGCGTTCACACAAGTGCACGCAGAGTAAACTGATTATTTTCATCCTCCCTGGGCCTGTCAAACATATGGTTAACGATTTTTGGTTTAACTAGGCTCACAAACTGTTACAATGATTCACTTCCATTACAACCAAAATAACAGCCCCTCGAAAAGACCACAAGTGCACAGAAAAATAAGCTACAGACATAATGTCTTCCTTAACGCAACAAAGTATACGTTAACAATCACTTCAGACTGCAGAGGCAATGTTTTCTGTCATGTTAAAGAATAAAATCATTTATTCTCATGGAACTACAACTTTAAATGTTTTTATAAACTGAGAGAAACTTCAACTTGGTTTGTGGGGAACACTAGAGGGCATGCAGTACAGAATGTACACTGTGCATCATTACAAAAGTATTTAGCCAAAACTCTTAATGACTGAATTCAGGTGGTGCATTAAGTCCCATTGCCGCAGTTTTTTTTTTTTTTTTTTTAAATCAAGCACCTAGCCTTTACAAACTTTCATGAAAGAATGAGTCGTTCTAAAGAGCTCACTGAATTCCACCATGGTACTGTAACAGGAAGCACCCACTGAAACAAGTAAATGTACCTTTGGATGCTCCCTTTTATTCTCCACCAAGGGGTCACCACAGAGGATTGAGCTGTATTGGTAATTTGGCAGAGATTTTACACCAGAGGCCCTTCCTGACGCAACTCTCCATGGTGAGAGGGGCTTGTGTCCCCACCAGGAATTGGACCAGGGACCTTTGGCTTGTAAGGTGACCGCACAAACCACTACACTACAAGTTAGTTATTGGAAGTTCTTCCCTTCTAGATTTTTCATAATCAGCGCCTCAGAAACTCATTCACAAAGTAGCAGACCATGTACCTTTACAAAGAGGCGCACAGTGCATAAAAGTCGCCAACACTTTGTTGGTAACTTTTATGCACTGTGTGCCTATGCACCATGTCTGATTCAGTAACTGCAGAGTTCAAAAACCTCCTCCGTCATTAACATCAGCACAAAAAGTGTGTGCTGCAAACTTCCTGTCATGGGTTTCCATGGCCGAGAAGCTACACGCAAGCATCTCATCACCAAGCACAATGCAAAGTGTCCGATGGCGTGGTGTAAAGCATGGCCCCCTTTTCTTTTTCTCTATGTTCCCATCACATTGTCTCATTGTTTTTGTCTGTGTGAATTTATTTTTTGCCCCTCTTTCCATTTTCTTCTGCTGGAGCCCTGCTTTTTGGATAGTACCTGTGTGTTTTTAATGTCCCTGAGTGTTCATTGCCTTTTCATATAATTGTTGCTCTGTAACAGACCATGGTTTTCGTTCATCTGGTCAACGGACTGATGAGCTAATGCCATGGTGTGCCATCTGCTGCTCATCCATCTGTCCATCAACAATTCACAAGACTTACTACTTCTCCGGGAGTATTGGACAGATTTAGGTGAAACTTGCACACAGTGATCACCTAATGGGTCTTCACCTAAATTGTGCCCAAGGTCAAGGTTACATTTGTTGTTTATGGGTACTTTTCCATTTCCACAATACTTTGCGAAGCATATTTCCATCCTTGACAGGAGTGGCACCTGGTTGTGGTCTTCTGCTGGCGTAGACAATCTGCGTCAAGTTGTAATGAGTGGTTATCCGAGTTACTGTTACCTTCCCATCAGGTCAAAGCTCTATGACTATTTGCCACTGACCTCTGGCATCAATAAGGCATTTTTGCCCAGAGAACTGACTCGCTTGATATTTGTATCTTTTCAGACCATTCTCTGTGACTCCTAGCGATGGTTGTGAAGGAATCCCAGCAGATCAGCAGTTTCTGAAATACTCAAACAAGCCTCTCTGGCACCAATAACCATGCCATGTTCAAAATCACTCAAATCCCCTTTCTTCCCCATTCTGACGCTCAGTTTGATCTTCAGCAGGTCATCTTGACTAAATGCATTTATTTGCTGCCATGTGATTGGCTGATTAGATATTTGATCAAGCAGTTGAACAGGCACACCCAATGAAGTGGTTGGTGAGTATATCTTGTCCCTTCAAAAAAATTAAAGAATTTCCAGCTGAAATGTTACAAATTGACCTGCAGTTTCCCCATAGCAGGGTGCATAAGAACAAACTGAAAGAACGAAAGAATTTTCAAGTTGCAGTTGCTTTCTACCTTCACCGTTAAAACTTCATTAATGATCATCTTGGGTCACACATAGCAGGAAAAAATTAAATGTGTTTATTTTTGGGTGACCTTGGCATGAAAAACCTAGAACTTCTGCATTTGATCATGATCCAATTCGCTCAAAGTTTCCCCAAGGTGACCCTGAGCAAGACAGTTATGACTGTGGAGCTAAAATTAAAGACTTGTATTGCATTCGGTAGTTCTCCAGAGGCAACTTCATGATTGTGAGCCATAGCAAGGCTGCACAAAAGGTTGCCCGCTTTTAATGGAAAAAGATCAACACGGACAGAGGAGGAACAAGAGAGAAGTATTAAGTATTAGAAGAGGACAGAGAGAGATAGAGGAAATAATGCAAAGCAGGCGGGAAGAGGCTCATGCCTGGCTGAGCTCTTTATCTGAGTTCTCACCTGAGCAACTGCTGTCTGTCTTCTCTTCAGACTGACATGGATGACAATGACACACTGCTGCTGCTGCCAAAAATACCACAGCAGTAGATGAACAACGCTGGTGTCAACAAGAGAGAGCAGGGGCTGATGGGAAACTCCTCCCTTGCCCTGCAAATTACAAAGAGGAATGAAATCTGTCACAACCTTGCAGGTCCTCCAAGGACCATCAGGCTAATCAAGAGAGGGGATAGAAAGACACTCGTAGATAACAATGTCAATATTTAACAAGGCTAAAAGCTTCAATAACCGACACGAGGGCCTGAAATAATAGGCACAGCAACAAGAGAAATTCGAGTGATTATTTTTGTTTATCTCACGTGGTTCAGCAGCAGTCACGCATGCATTCTTGTGAAATATTAGTTTGTGAAAAGCTG
Organism: Etroplus canarensis; assembly: GCA_015106775.1. Lineage (NCBI taxonomy): Eukaryota > Metazoa > Chordata > Actinopteri > Cichliformes > Cichlidae > Etroplus > Etroplus canarensis. The sequence continues at coordinate 18,704 of VUQH01010909.1, forward strand.
CCGGGGTATTCATTGAGATGGGATATCTGTAAATACTTTGTGCCTGAGATGCTGTAGAAATATGAAATGAAGCCTGAGAAGCCTGAGACCCCACCCAGCACTATCTACAGTCAATATAGAAAGTCTACACACCCCTGTTAAATACCAGGTTTTTATGATGGAAAAAAATGAGACCATAATAAACCATTCTTGTACTTTTTACACCTCTGATGTGACTTATAACCTGTACAATTCAATTGAAAATGAAACATATCTTTTAGAGCAAACTAAACAATGTACAATAAGCCAGTTGAATAATGGGCCAAGATGGCGGTGCGACAGTAGCTCTCGGCCACTCCGGAACCGAGGTGGTGCTTGTATCCCTGTGATTGTCCCTGTTTTGATCCACTTTTGACCCAGTATTCAGGTGTTGTGGATGCGGGGACAGTGGAGTTTGTGTTCGAAAGTCGGAGGTTCGAGGACGACCAGACACCGTCGTAGTTCCATAGCTCTGTCCACAGACGGTGCTAACTGGCGATCTGGTGGTGTTTTTTCATGACCTGCTGGCAGTGTCCAGGAAACCAAAGATTTTGGGTTCCGGGGGGAGTATTGTTGCAGGGCTGATGCTGTGGCTGGGCGGTTTCTGGGGGCTCCAATCTCGGCTTGCTGTGTGGACTGGGCCTTCAGTCCTCGGCGTCGCCTGATGCCAGTGGCCGGGGAAGAGGACAGGTTTTGTGCTGGGCCAGAGGCGGGCCCTGGCTGGCCAGCATTAACCCTTGTATGGGGTACTGGGTCCTGGGGGAACGCTATATCGTTTCACTGTGTATTTATATGTAGTTGAAATGACAATAAAGCAATCCAATCCAATCCAATAAGTGTGCACATACTTAAACTAATGCTTTGTTGACGCACCTTTTTGCTTTAATTACAGCATTCAGTCTTTTTCAGTTGGAGTCTATCAGCATGTCACATCTTGACTTGGCAATATTTTCCAACTCCTCCTTGGAAAAGTGCTCCAAATCTGTCAGATTGTGAGGACATCTCTTGTGGACAGCCCTCTTCAGGTCACCCCATAGGTTAGATTTAGGTCTGGGGTCTGGCTCAGCCATTCCAAAACTTTCATTTCATCCAGTGAAGCCATTCTTTGTTGATTTGGGGTCATTATTGTGCTGAAAAGTGAAATTTCTCTTCAGCTTCAGCTTTCTAGCCAACATCTGACAGTTTTGTGCCAAAACTAACTGGTGTTTGCTGCCACCACCATACTTCACCATTGGTGATCTGCAGTGTTGGTTCTGTGCCAAACACACCTTTTGGAATTGTGGCCAAAAAGTTCAACCTTGGTGTTATCAGACCATAATACATTTTCCCACATGCTTTTGGGAGACCTGATGTATGTTTTTGCAAAATTTTGCTTAGCCTAGATGTTTTTTTTTCTCTTTGAGAAAAGATGAGAACACAGGAGATTGTTGTCACATGTACTACACAACTGGTACTTGGCACAAATTCCTGCAGCTCCCACAGTGATGCTGTAGTCCTCTTGGTAACCTATCTGACCAGTTTTCATCTCATGTTATGATCAGTTGCATTTGCTGTAAGATGCAACTGAGTAACTGAACTGAACTGACTAACTGTGTTAAATACAATTAGCATATACATTAATGAGAAAAAGAAAGTTTTAATAGTACATGCTGTCATCCAATAGCTTGTAGAACCAATCGCCGTTAGCAGCAGTAACTTGAAGTAATCATTTTCTGGTGGGTCACTGGGGGCAGGGTTAAGCAGGTAGACAGCTGTTCGGAGTCTGTTCCCTCTGTCCTCTCTGTGGGTTTCACATGTTAGATAAGTGGAGACTATATAGAGAGTTTTCACATGACGTCACTAAACCGGAAGTCGGCCATGTTGGAGATACTCACCAGTCAAAACAAACAATGAACAACAGTTTACCGTGAAGTTCATGTAATGTTCGTTTTCTTTGGTGTCCAGTCTTTCTCTGTACAGCTGCTCAGATGTGTGTGAATTTTTGCAATCAGATGTTGAAGCTTTATAGTGAAATTTTGAGTTTTTTTCCATGACTGCTTATGCATCCTGTTTGGCGCCAAGATGGCGCCACTTCCGGTTCCGGACCGGATTTGCAGGGTTCGTGAAAACGCTCTATAGAAGTGTTAGAACTGATCTTGTATTTGGAAATCAGGCATCCTTATTCTGAGTTTCTCACACTGAAACCTATTCTGTGCCATCATAATCGACCTTGTTTTGGACATCAGGTATTTTCTCAGAGTACAAAATCTGTTTTTGCTTTTCACAAAGTTCACTGTGCATAAGTTATGACCTTGTCTGTTCCAAAAACTATAACATAACATAACCAGTGCTGGGGGACAGGCTATATTTTATCTTTACTATTTCTGTTGTGTTAGATACGCGCCTGGAATCAACACTCACACACATTGTTTATCGCATTCCAAGAACAAGACATGGACAGTGCTTGGCCTGTCCCCATCAATAATAGGTGGCCAATTACAAACAGTCACGTGTAAGATAAATGTGAATTGTTTCCTGTGATCGGGGCTCATTCTGGCCGAGTTCCTGCGAGAGCTCTTGTCAAACTGAGTCCAGCGCTGCTATATACTTTACCTGTGACCGCAATAAATATTTTTATATGAATGGAAGATTCCTCCAGTTTTGTGCTTGGGCTTCCAATAAAAGAATTGGGGCCAACAGGAGAGAGAAACGAAGGTGATCTGACTTTCCTATGTGGGGGAGGGGGGTAGTTTTGTAAGCTCCAGCTATGTTGGAGTAAACATGGTCCCGTGTTTTGTTTCCTCTAGTGTGGCAGGAAACATGCTGATGAAGTCTGGGGAGGACTGTCTTCAAGTTGGAGTGATTAAATCACCTGCAACAATAAAAGCAGCCTCTGGATGTGTTGTCTGCTGTTCACTGATGGCTCCATAGAGTTCTTTCATTGCAAGCTTGGTATTAGCATCTGGTGGTGTGTATACAGCAGTGACTATAACTAATGTGAATTCTCTTGGAAGATAAAAAGGTCTGCATTCAACTTTGAGAAACTCCGAATTAGTGTCTCTCAATGATAACGAAGTCTGCATATCAAGCTTTGTTTATATAGATACACCGACCTCCACCTCTGGTTTTCCCAGTGTGGCATCCTGCTAACTCAATAGCATTGTCCGGAAGACTGCTCTTTAGCCATGTCTCAACAAAAACCATGAGTCATTTGTCCATTGTATTCACCAGAGGTCTGGCGTTAGCACGGTAAATGCTAGGTAGAAGGAGCCAATGAGGTGCTAGCTTTAGCTAAGCTCGTAGCCCTCCACACTTCCCCCACCTTTGCTTATGGCCTTGATTCGGTCTATGAGCACTGCCGCCTGACCGGGTAGACTGAGCAGTCTCCGGTAATCTGGAGCTCTCTGGGCTGACTCGAAGATCAGCGATCAAACTGTTGGAGTGGTTTGATTCAATGTCCAATAACTCCTGTCTGCTGTAGGATATTAAAGCAGTGCTGTACAGAATGAATAGTCCAGCAAGGAGCAGATAAAATACAGCTAGTGTGCAGAATATAGAGAGACGCTGAGTCTTGCGGAGTGTGAACAACACAAAGCTAATTTCGACCAAGCTTCAGCCATCAGGCAGATGGCCTTATATTTTATCTTAGAATACTTTGGTAAACAGAGGAGTTCGTGGTGGATTTGATGACTGCAAGGTGCCCAGTTCCTGTGGCTGCAAAACAAGCTCAAGTCATCACTCCTCCACCACCATGCTTGACAACTGGCATGAGGTGTTTGTGCTGATATGCTGTTTTCCATCTCCACTTTGGTCTTGTATGTCCAAAGGACATTGTTCCAGAAGTCTTGGGGATGTGTTCAAATGCAGCTTTGCAAACCTAAGGCATGTTGCAATGTTCTTTTTTGAAAGAAGAGGCTTTCTCCTGGCAACCCTTCCAAACAAGCCATACCTGTTCGGTCGTCTTCTAATTGTACTGCCATGAACTTTAACCTTTAACATGCTAACTGAGGCCTGTAGTGTGTGGCGTAGCTCTTGGTCTGACAGTCTGAACTTGTGGTGAATTTGCTGGGACATCCACTCATGGGATGATTATAGCATTGTGTTAACACACACCTGAATGCTCCAGACTAGCAAACTGCTAACATTTCTTCTTTTGTTGAGGTGCTCAAAGTGGCTGATAATCAATTATTTAAGTGTATTTGATTATGTTTATATTTGTGTGTATTTGATGATTTGATTAAGTCCTGTGGAAGCAGAAAGGGTACACTTAGCTTTTCACAGGACTGCGTAGAGTCCTGTGAAGATTTTCTTTTTCAGATGATTGCTAAAGACATGCTCCTCAATTTTGAGCTATAAAATGTAACATATCTTATTTGCAGCTTCCATTATTTTTTCCACTCTCTGAGTTTACAACATGAGAAAGCATCCCAGGAGCACACGAATAGAGGGTCAAACTGCTTCCGGATGACAGCTAAAGTTGACACTGTGTCAGTAACAGTAAGCCAGTGTCATTTAAATTGCTTTCTTAGACACTTAAAAGCTTTTTTTTTCCCCCCAAGAACATTTTTTATCAGTTTCTGAGAAGGGCACAGTTGGCACAAATCTGTGGCTTCTCTGCAGTGGAAAGACACGAGGATAACTTTGCATCACACCCCCAGTCTCTTTTCCTTTGAATATATTTCTGGTTCTGTAGCATCTTCACCTCCCTCTCTCCTGCTGCTCGTCTTATTCTCCATCACTCGTCTTTCATGTCTCGCCCACTCTGTCTTCCTCGTTTGGTATGCAGTACCTCGCACTGATGCCCAACTTACCTAATGAGCAATTGGTGCGTTTGGGTGACTGAGTGTGATTGCATGAGCCACCCTCCCATACACATACTCCTGTGCTCCAACAGGCAATTATTCATAGAAAGGACAGTTAAGGTCCACCAAAACTTTGCCCTTCCTCTGTGTAATTAATTCCGAGCATCAACACAGCAAATGATCCTTTTCCTTGTGTTCACTCTCGCACGTGGAGAAATCAAACCATATGCACTGGGATCAAACTCTGTTTCATAATGGATTAGTGCTATCTGTCATATGTCATAACGTATAATGAGGAATGTAGGCTCGACTGGTGGAATGCACGTTCCTTTGATAAGAAATGCACTCCTTTTGTAGATGATAGAAAGCCCCCACCTGCCTTTAATCCACCTTTTTTATCCCTCATTTTCTAAAAAAGGCTTTGTTGTTCAGAGCTGGCTTCTCATTACCCTCTACAAACACCATCTCCTTTAATCATATCACAGTAGATTTACACCAAGAGCTCCACAGGCAATGACTCATTAGCATTTAATGTGTCCATGTCCTATGTAATTCTTGCATTAAACCATCGGTAGGCCATTAGGAAAAAGGATTTTCCTTTACTAAGCTATTTAATAGTAATTTTGTTCAAGAATTATATTCACCTGAGAACTTACCACCAACGCTGTTCAGTTTCAGTTTTGGTTTAACACACCCCAACTGTGTTGCATAATAATTTAACTCTGTTAAACTGCATGGACTCCAAGTTTCTAACTGTATTGTGCGAGTCTATGGGGACTGACGCTCACTTTAGGAGCCAGCCTCAAGTAGCCACTACAGTACAGAAACTGCAGTTTTGGGCACCTCCATGTTTTCAGCTCTGTAGGTTGCCGCTTGGTTTCCAAGTGCCCCCATAAATGTTCAGTGTGGTTGCGAGCAGGTGACTCTGGTGAAATAAACATGGCAATCACTACTATTTGGACCTCTTTGGTCCTTTAACTCTTCAGAGATTTCTGGTGTGTTTTGGCTCATTAGTAAGAATCTTTTTTCACAAAGCAAACCAGAGGGTGGAGCAAGTCTCTGAAGAGTAGAGTGCTACTTCTCTTTAGTCATGGCGAAGTGGATTTGACTTGAATATGCTCGATATGGGTTTGATGCACTGTGTTATCATTCTCTCATGTCCCTTCTGTTGCTGCCACTTAGCTATAACTTGGCTCCATCAGTAATTAGGGCACTTTTCCCATCATCCACTCTGAAATGTTGCTATGCCTTAGCCCATTCCAAGAGTTTTCTCTCATTATCCCTCCTGAGAAGTGGTTTAGAGACACTATTCATCCTTGGTGATTATTTTACACAATAGCCTTTCTCTGACAGGACTTTAGCAATGGTGTCTAAGGTTTCTTTTTAATATTTCATTCATAAGAGCTTGATGTATTGATCTTCTGATGGTTTGGTCATTTTTGGTCCCCGACCGTGTTTTGGATGCAGCTGATGCTGTCCCAACTAAGCCTTTAAGATCCACTTACTGACCCAAAAAAAACCTTCAGTCCAGCTATGATTTAACAGAAAAAGCCTATTTTGTTAATGAAAACTATGAATTCTGACATTAATACTGCCTTTAATTCTGATGTGATGCTTAAAAAAAAAAAAAATCACACTGCTAGATAGCCAGCAAGCTCTGCTGGAAAGCGAAGTCCCATGAAATCACCCTACTTTTGATAATATACACATTATTAAAGTATTATCTTACTGATATCTTTATGGGTGATTCCTTCCTCTTTATTACTTCGTACAAATTAAAATGAAACTTCAGAGTACTTTAGCATTATGCTATATCCCTTAGAAACTTGTCTGAATGAAACTGAGTGCCTGGATTCAGAATGATACACTATAAGGTCAAAAGTATTGGGCCACACCTGTTAATCAATCAGCTCATGGGTTTCATTCAGTCCCATTGCTATAGCTGTTTAAAATCAAGCAGCTGGTCATGCAGTCTGCCTTCATAAACATTTGTTATCGAATGGGTCATTCTAAAGAGCTCTCTGCATTCCAACGTGGTACTGTAAACGTAACACTGGAAATGTCTTCCCTTCTGGATATTAAATGATCAAATGTAAGTGGTGCTTTTGCAAAGTGGAAGCGTTTAGAAAGAACCGTAACTCAGCCACGCAGAGACATCTATGCAATATGCACGTCAGTGCATATTGCATAGATGTAGCCAACACTCTGCTGACTCGATAACTGCAGAGCTCCCAACCTCCTCTGGCATTAACATCAGCACAAACATCTGTGCACAGTAGCGTCATGGCATGGGTTTTCATAACCAAGCAGCTGCATGCAGGCCTTACATCACCAAGCATAGAATGGAGTGGTGTGAACATGCTGTACTGCTGAACTCTGGAGCAGTGGAAATGATTTCTGTGGAGTGGCGAATCACGCTTCTCTATCTGGCAGTCTGGTGGATGAGCCCGAGTTTGGCTAATACCAGGAGAACATTATTGTACCTGCTTGACAGCACTGTAAAATTTAGTGGAGGTGGGACTATGGGTTTATTTTTATGAGGTTGGCCTGAGGTTGGCCCTTGGTTTCAGCGAAAGGAAACTTTACTGCTTAGGCTTACCAAATTTGTTTGACAATTCAGTGCTTCCAACATTGTGTGAACATTGCTGTTCCAGCATGAATGTGCCCCCGTACACAAACAAAGGTCCATAAAGGCATGATTGTATGAGATTGGTTTGAAAGAGCTTGGCTGGCCCACACAGAGCCCTGACCTCAACCCCATTCAACAACTTAGTTAACACAGTTAACACAGACACCCTCCAAAGTCTTGTAGAAAGCCTTCCCAGAAGAGTAGAAGTTCCTGTATGGGAAATACTTTTGTCTATATAATGTATCTAGATATTAATTAGTCTGTCATATTATCTTGAATATTAAGATTATACCTCTACAAGAAATTTTGCGTTCTTTACTTTTGCAAGATAGTTGACTCGGTGATTTTGTCATAATGGCAAGGAACCATTCCAACAGCAATTCTGAATCCAGATCAGATCCAATCCAAAAGTTAATCACTTTCAAGTCGGGCCAAGCACCACCTCTGGTAACATTTTCATGCAAATCTGCCCATTACGTTTTGAGTAAATCTGTGAACAAAGACAACCAAACCAAACCATTTACATAATCCCACTGGTGCAGGTAAGAACAGCTAAACACTCAGAGAGATATTTTTTTTACCCCTTCTCTTCCTCCTTTCCAGCACTAATCCACCAAGTACCTCCAGCTTAACCCTTTAACCATTATTCCAGCTTTCTCACCTTCCTCTTTTAGTAATTCATTAGGGTATGAGACTGAAGAAGCACTATAGTATATAAGCACTATGGATTTGTTTGCCTAAAGTAATGTCCTCTGTATGAGACTCAGGTCTGCAAGCAAAAAGATCTCCCTGAAACATTTATTTAACATAGAACTTTAATGAGGGGTGGGGGTGGCCACGGGGTTCTCAGTGGAAATGTGTGTATGAGAGAGAGAGGAAGACAGCGAGTGCTGTAGCTGCACAGACGGCGAGTCATGCAAAATTCATGGCCAGGGGAAAATCTGACACTGCTGTCAAGGGACAAGAGGTGAGGAAGGATAAGAGGGCCACGCAGGCAGGGAGATGAAGAGGAATGGAAGGATGATAATGTGGGTGGAAAAGGCAGAGGAGGAGGAGTGGGTGAAGGAGGAAGAGCAGGAAGAGGATGAAATGCAAAGTGCAAGAAATGACAGGGCAGAAAAGTTGGTTTGTTGGAGAAATGGAGGCAGACGAAAGGTCTGGAAAGCGCTGCTGTAGGACGCGCCAACATAGAATCATAATCAGTAAGGTCAGAGTTTAGATGCAGAAGTAATTACTCCCAGTTAGCTGCGTGATTAGTTCTCCAGTAGGGAATGATGATACTGAGTGTCTTTAAGCCTCAGAAAACTGAAAAGCTTCCCACATTGCAGTCTTGAAGCTTCCTGTTAAATGAAGGCCTGTGGTATCTCTGTTAGTCAGAACTGCTTCATTTCTGAGAAGTCAGGCGTTCAGCTCGCTGCAGTGAACTAGACGTTCGTCAGGTCAAACCACGTATCCGCTGCAGTTGTCCAAGTAAACATCACTTTTGCTTCACGTCATCCGTGTTGCGGGGTCTTTCCATCAGTTATGAGTTAGTATTTCAGAATCACGTTGCAGAACTGAACGGAGCAATAGCTTTAGTCTGGGCATCTTATGGATTTAAGCTCAGCCAGCCATCCAGATCAGCTGTTTCAGGCAGCATACAATTCCTCTGCAAACTGCTTTGCAACCCACCTCTAACCTGACTGCTCCACTTCACATACTCATGTCGTTTCATACTTAATCAGTATCACGACTATTGTCTTTGACGTATGCAAATTTCTGTGAGGGGATCTTGTTGCTACTCTCCCTGAGAGATCAAGTAAACCCAGCCGAATACCTGTTTTAAGAAGCTCTTTCAAAGCTGTCAAAAAGCAGAAATGCTAATGCCACGTGATTAGAATTTATGCAGCTAATTATCTGTCAATACCCCTAAAGATTTGGGGAGGCTTTGTAATACCTTTGTATACGCCATATAGACAAAAGTATTGGGTCACCTGCACAATACACCTACAGGAGCTTTCCCATTCTACATCTATAGACATTAATATGGAGCTGGTCCCCCCTTTGCTGCTATAACATTCTTCCATTCTTCTGGCAAGGCCTTCTAGAAAAGCATTTGTGAGGTCAGACACTGATGGAAAAGAGGGCCTGGCTCACAATCGCTGTTCAAATTCATGGGTTTGCGGTCAGGACGTCCTGTCGCAGTACTTTGCTTTAATCCAGTGAGCTCTTTAGTATTGCATTTCTAGGGAGGTGCACGTCAGGTTATGGCTTATGGTTTCAGAAGAGTTTGCCATTAATTTTGGAGTGGCTGTGGCACTATAGAGCAGGTCACTTTCCAACTGGAAGGTTGTTGGTTCAATCCCCAGCTCCTCCAGCCTACTTGCCGAAGTGTCCTTGCTAACGCATCTATTGGAGGGTGAATGTGTGTGTGATATTTAAAATGCACTTAAGGCAGAGAATAAAGCCCTGTGCTAATGAAGTTTGTAGTAAGAAGTGCTTTGAATGGTCAGAGTAGAAAAACTACCATTCCATTTAATGTGTGATGCCAGTTTAACAAAGAGGCATAAATCCATTTAAAGCAGGGTTTCTGCAAAGGAGTATCTATGTTTGGCAGCATTCCTTGTTCCCTCAGACCAGACTCCCCGTCCTTGTTGCTCATCAGACCAGATAATATTTTCCCCCGTGATCTCAGAAACCTTTTTAAATTATGTTTGGTAAACTCTACACAGGCTGCCATACGTTTTTTCTTAAGCATGGCATCCATCTAGCTGCCACCACAAAGGTCTGATGGATGAAATGCTGCTATACCGTCCTCAGGACAGGTTTCTCCATATTTTGGAGTAAGATTGGGTTCTTGGTTTCTTCTGACCTTGGGATCATTTGAGCTTTGTCCTAAACATGGAGTACAGTGTGTGTGTTTGAGCCGTTCTAAACTACATCCAGTGACTCCAATAAGGCTCTGAACACATCTGATTACTAAAGCATATAGCACACGTTTGCCTGAATTTTTCAGTGTCACATTGAATGGTCTGAATAATTTTCTAAATGAAAGATGTGTGTGCTGAAAGGCTCTTAGCTCATCAATTCACTGTGCACTTAAATGAGAGAAATGACTGCACCTAATGTGAAGTAAATGGTAGATATACACCTTGGATCCCTTCTTTTCAAAGTCAAAATTTCACGTCATGCTGTTTTCCTTTCATAAAGACTTTGTACATCATACTACAACCTACACGGATAATCTGATTAGTTTGCAAAACACCATGCATAAAATATTTACATATTATGAAGGAAAACAAAATCAGATTTTCCTCTGGACTCCCTAATAACATGGGCTGTGTGTTAACAAAGAAACATTTTCTAATTAATGAATTAATCGTGTAATAATCTCATTAGTGGTGCTTTTATGTCTAATGTGATTATAGATACAAGACTGTTTATTGGTGTCACAGTGGGTAATACTCCAAGTTGAGAGGATGCAATTCCTAATTTTTCAGTTTAAATGAACAAAACAGAGCATGAAGATAATAATCGTGCATGAACAGAAATTCTATACTTTTAACTAAAGTGTGTAAAATGTTGGAAAATCTAAACTGTGAGTTAGAGCCATTCATTCATTTTTTGTAAACTTGAGACTGTGGGTAAGTTCTCACGTTCTCATTTTTCCACAGATGGAATTCCAGACCAAGTGGCATTATGCAAACAGAGACAAGCAAGCAGTCGAAGGGCAAAAGGTGCTTTAAATGTGCTGTAAAATGAAACAAAATACTGCCTTATGAGGAAAGAGAGGCTGAAAGAATGACAAATGCAACAAGTGGGACTTTAAAGCATGATGACCTGACAAACACTGACACAAAGAATATAGGTAGCATTGGTGGGGCAGCTGTTAGTGCTGTTGTCTCACAGCTAAGACGGTTCTTGGTTGAAACCCCAGTCGGGGCTTTTTTCTGCCTCCTGCAGTCCAAAGATATGCATGTCGGGTTAATTTGTGATTCTAAGTTGGCCACAAAGGTAAAACAAAGACAACGAATGAATGTGTGTTTGAACCAAAACATCAATGTTACTGCCAGTAGTACTACTAGCCAGTGGTAAGCATGGCCATGGAAATGTGTCAGCATGTGATAGCGTTGGCCATATTAATGATGATCAATTCAGTGTAGCGTAGTGGTTTGCACATTCGCCTTCCAAGCGAAAGGTCCCTGGTTTGTTTCCAGGTGGGGACACAAGTCCCTCTCACCATGGAGGGTTGCATCAGGAAGGGCATCTGGTGTAAAACCTCTGGCAAATTACCAGTGTGGATTAATCTGCTGTAGAGAATACACGGGAGCAACTGAAAGGTACATTCAGGAGTTGCCATGGTGACCGTGACCAAGGTGGCAGTGTAGTGTGGGAGCTCTGTACGACCGTGCACAATTTAATTAGAACTCCCGAACAAGAGGCACTAACTCTTAAAGTTAAACCCCCGTGTTGGTATGCCAAAACCCCCTGCAACCAAACAGAGCGACATGGCTACTCGGAAACTCAGAGGTGCCAGTGAAACAACTTCGAGAGGTGTAACGGCTAACGTTAGCGGAGAGGCTGGCGCCGACAGCGGGGCTGGTGAAGCGGACGCTCTGAATGTGGTGAAGTCGATCCTGACAAAATTTGGAGCAGGGTTGG
>VUQH01010922.1:3476-35482 GCA_015106775.1 Etroplus canarensis
CTGTTTGTTTCCTGCCTCTGAGTGTGTGTGTGTGTGTGTGTGTGTGTGTGTGTGTGTGTGTGTGTGTGTGTATGTATGTGTGTTTGGCTGGATGACTGTTTCTGCCTGACCTTCTCTGCTCTGTGTCGCACAGTTATTTCCTGGGAGAGCTGGAGAAATGTGTGGGTGATCCAGACAGCCTGGCCCAACTCTTCATTAAACATGTGAGTCTAAACATTAATGAGAGTTAAATTTTGTATGAGACATTTGTTTTTTTTTACTCTATCTGCTCAGTTTGGCTGAAGGTTTAGTCATCTCAGCTCCCACTGGTGTAAAGCCTTGGCCTGCTGCTATGCAGATGTGTTTTCTTTTTGTAGATCAGTTAACTGCAGGTGCAGCTGCTAAATAGCAGGCTGTGTAACCACTCTGCTTTGACTAAAGAGCTTGCAAAACCAGCAATCAGTTTTGAAGACGCTCCACTGAGACACTGTTGTGTGTGAAAAGGAACTAGATCTGCAGCTCTCAGAGCTCTATAAAAATAAATGTATCCCATCTTGGAGTTTTTATTAGTTGTTTCACTCTGAACTTTGGAAAAACATTCTATTTGATGCCAAATGAAAACACATTTTAACTAAACAAAGCACCAACATTAAATGCAAAACAAGTTGACTTTTATTGAAATCCTTGATTTTGCATTGTAAAACATCAAAACATGGAAAAGCTCAAAGCGTGGGGTGCTTTTTATTGGAGCTGTAGAGTTGTCAGTCAGTATAGTGTTACAGTAGAAAAAAAAAACAGAATAAAGCACCTTTTCTTCTAAGCGCTGAAACTGTTTAATAAAGCAAGTTTTCTGTTCTAATATAAAAACTCTGGAGAGGTACACAATAAAACAAAGAGGAAACTATTATGTTTCAGAAATGTAATTCCTATTCTGTCTGTCCTTTTATTCACACACACTATTTGGAACAATTATCAAACACGCATTGTCTGTTCTGCTTCCAGGAACGACGTCTTCACATGTATGTTGTTTACTGTCAGAACAAACCCAAGTCTGAGCATATTGTCTCTGAATACATAGAGACCTACTTTGAGGTGAGAGCCTAACTTTATCACTTCTTTACCACCAGAACTTACTTTTCAACATTGAACACTTATATTGAGCCTGTAAGTGTAGATTTTTGTGAACACTTTCCAGAGGTCTTCCTTTTTGTCTCTTGACAGGATCTCAGGCAGCATTTGGGTCACAGGCTGCAGCTCAATGACCTGCTTATCAAACCTGTTCAGAGGATTATGAAATATCAGCTACTGCTAAAGGTTTTCTACTTAAAATGAGAGTATACAGTATTCACTTTCATGAAACTTGTCAGTGTTGCTTTTGCATAATAGGTTATGCATTTGATTCAGGAAATGTCAAAGTTATCAATGTCTAAAGTTAGAGAAGTGTTAATACATTAAAATAAAAAAAAAAATCAGCATCAGTGAAACTGTTTATTCTAAAATAAAGCCCTCAGGAAGACCAAATGGTGGTTTAAACATTTCACCCTTTCTAAAGCAAGTAGCAGGTAATTAATGTGCAATCAAAAAGTTCAGAACTCCATCTATAAAAAACAAAAACCTCACCTTATTTAGATTTGACTGATATAACCTTTTTTTTCCTTTTTCACATCCAGACCACTTCAAGTTTTGCTGTTATTTTTAAATTGTTCTGTGGAAATTCTCCTCAAGCCACTTGCAGGTGTGCGTCTATAATTTTTACATGGACCTCAAACACAGAGCAAAAAACAATGTCTTTGTCTAACTGACATGAAATTCATGTGGAGGATGAGTGCTGGGGAGGACAGATGTATCTCTGGCTATGAATTAGACCACTCGTCTTCAGTTGCAGGGCCCATAGGACCCAAGCCCAAAGGCGGTGCATCAGCTCACTTGTGGACCAGAAGCAAATTTGTCTTTTTTTTCTTTCTTGAGGTTGTGCACAGCAAATTCAGAAGGCACCTGATAGAGAATGTCTAGAACAAATAACTTCAAATGTGGCGCATTTTTCTTTAGCCCCATCAACACAATTATCACCAACAATCCCCCTGCTCTAAAGTTTTGGCAACTTCTTTCTTGTCTTTAACATAAAATTCAAGTTGCAGGATTGGTGTTTTTACACAGTGGAGGAGGTCCAGCATTCTTCACAAAGTGAGAGCAGTCAGGGATTGATTTGAATGTAGCAGGAGTTCTGAAAAGCTCACAGCACTTCACAAGGGGCTGACCTTGAAGGAATAGCAGCCAAGTTTAAACTGGGCATTTCATTTTTGCTTTTCATGGATGGATTTCCAGAACTTTCAAATTCCACATTATAATAAAGGCTTTTTAGCTGTTACAACTTAAAATGTAGTAGTCTGTGACTTTGAAGGAGTCATTCCCTCTCTTATGAGTCTTAATTGGCTTCCTTTATATCTTAATCACTTTCCAGTAGGGAATTTTATTATTTTTCTTTTATCTAAGGTGTATTTTTTCTTTCATATTGAAATTAATATAAACCTTTCTTTAACTGCCACCTTCAGGACTTCCTGAAGTACTACAGCAAAGCTGGGAGGGATGTTGAGCAGTTGCAGGTACGAGCTCATTATGAAATAGAAACTCCAATAAAATAGTTTTACTTTGCATTTGTGTGCTTAAATAATGTTTTCAATTTTATCAATCTGATTTTGTGCATCAGAGGGCAGTGGAAGTGATGTGCTTTGTGCCAAAACGATGCAATGATATGATGAATGTGGGAAGACTCCAAGGTTTTGAGGTAAGATGCCAAATGCTGTGTAATATATATTTATAAATAAGACGCATATCCAGGATGACTTGTATTCTTTGACAATGGTTGTGACATAATCATTTTCAGGGGAAAATCACAGCTCAGGGGAAGCTGCTCCAGCAGGATACCTTCTCTGTCAGTGAGCAGGAAAGTGGCTTCCTGTCCAGAGCAAGGGAGAGGCGGGTCTTCCTGTTTGAGCAGCTGGTCATCTTCAGTGAGCCAATCGATAAGAAAAAAGGTTTCCCTTTGCCAGGTTACACCTTTAAAAACAGCATCAAGGTAACAGTATGTTTTCATAGATCTTTGTTGTAGTGTTTTTCTTAATGTTTAACATAAGTGCATTGTGCTCTGCAGGTCAGCTGCCTGGGTGTGGAGGAGCACTCTGAAGAAGATCCTTGCTGTCTTGTCCTGACGTCCCGGGGCACTGATGGCAGTGTGACACGTTTCATCATGCATGCATCATCTCCGGAAATACAAAAAGCTTGGCTCATTGATGTGGTCCAGATATTAGATACCCAGAGGAACTTCCTTAATGGTACCAGAGCTCAGTTTTTCTCTGTACAACTGTAGATTTAAGAGTGTGGTGTGTCTGAGTAATGTGACGTCTTCATGTCCACTGCAGCCCTTCAGTCCCCAATAGAGTACCAACGTAGGGAGAGCAAGTCAAACAGCCTGGGCAGGAACATGAAGTCTCCACCTGTAGCAGCATCTGGTCTGTGGCCTCACTCCTCAGCCTCCATGGACAGACATCAGCAGCCCTGCCTGCTCTCTTATAACAACTCCCTGCCCTCTTTGCATTCACCCCAACACAGCCCAGCTTTTCAGATGGTGCGTGTGTACAGCAATACTCACCATCACCTTTGTATGCAAGCATGCATCGTTCTTTTTCCTAACATCTCATTTTGACTTCCTTGTCTCTTTAAGGTTTCTAACCCATGTGCTGTAACACTTCGAGCAGCTCACCCTTCACTTTCCTCCCACCTCAGTTTGTGCTCAGAGGTGAGACATGATGGTGGCACATCCAACAGTGTGCCTCCCTGCAGCAGTCACAGCCTGCAGGTACATTAGTCTTCTGTTGAGTCACCTCAGCTAGTTAACAGATGGGGATTCTTGCAATGCAGATGGTTTTATTCTCCATTAAACCATCTGCATTGCAACCATCAGAAAAACTTGGTATTTTCACTTTCTACATCCACTATATAGGCCATAGAAAGTGAAAATACCAAGTTTGTCTAATGTAAGAATCATTTCAAAACTTTTCCACCTTTAATTTCACCTATAACTTGTATGATTCAATTGAAAAAGAAGCAACTCTATACAAAACATAAAAATGTACAATAAACTTGTTGCATAAGTGTGCACATCCTAATACTTTGTTGAAGTACCTTTTGAGTATATTACAGAATTCAGTCTTTTTGAATTCACGCCTGCTGCTAATTAAAGGGCTCTAATTAACCCCAAATAAAGTTTGGCTGCCTTATCAGGATTTTCCTGACAATTACTCAGTCGCTTCCTACAGCAAAAGCCACTGTTCACAGAGAGCTCACAAAGCATCACAGGAATCTTATCATTCAAAGGTATCAGTCAGGAGAAGGGTACAAAAAAATTTCCACGGCATTACATACACCATGGAACAGAGTGAAGTAATTAAGAAGTGGAGAAAATATGGGACCACAGCGACATTACCAAGAACTGGATATCCCTCCAAAATTGATGAAAATATGGGGCTGCCAAAGAGGCCAACAGCATCATTGAAGGAGCTACAGAAATTTCTGGCAAGTACTGGTTGTGTAGTACATGTGACAACAATATCCTGTATTCTCCATGTGTCTGGACTATGGGGTAGATTCGCAAGAGAGAAGCCTTTTCTTACAAAGAAAAACATCTAGGCCTGGCTAAATCTTGAAATAATACATCATATATCCCAAAAGCATGTGGGAAAATGTGTTGTGGCTTGATGAAACCAAGGTTGAACTTTTTGGCCACAATTCCAAAAGGTATGTTTGGTGCAAAAACAACACTGCACATCACCAAAAGAACACCATACTCACAGTGAAGCATGGTAGTGACAGCATCATGCTTTGGGGTTGTTTTTCTTAAGCTGGAACTGGGGCTTTAGTGAAGGTGGAAGGACCTATGAACAGTTTCAAATACCAGTCAATTTTGGGCCAAAACCTTCAGATGTCTACTAAAAAGCTGAAGCTGAAAAGGAATTTCACCGTTCATCATGACAATGACCCCAAGCATGCATCCAAATCAACAAAACAATGGCCTCACCTGAAGAAAATTAAAGTTTTGTAATAGCTCAGCCAGAGCCCAGACCTAAATCCAATTGACATTCTGTGAGGTGACCTGAAGACGGTTGTGCACAAGAGATGCCCTCACATTCTGACATATTTGGAGCACTTTTGCAAAGAAAAGAACCCTAATCCTTTCCAAAAAGACTGAATGCACCCTTCAGCTGCTCCTTTGTATTCTCCACCAAGGGGTTGCCACATTGATAATTTGGCAGAGGTTTTACACTGGATGCCCTTCCTGACACAGTCCTTCATGGTGAGAAGGGCTTATAGCCCCACCTGGACTCAAACCAGGGACCTTTTGCTTGCAAGGTGAATGCACAAACCACTACGCTACAGGGGACACTGCATAAGGTTTAAACAAAGTTTGTTTAAACCTTATGCAGTGTCCC
Source organism: Etroplus canarensis (assembly GCA_015106775.1). NCBI lineage: Eukaryota > Metazoa > Chordata > Actinopteri > Cichliformes > Cichlidae > Etroplus > Etroplus canarensis. Next base: position 8,942 of record VUQH01010922.1, read on the forward strand.
CTGTAGCATAGCGGTTTAAACAAACTAATACTTTGTTTAAACCTTATGCAGTGTCCCCTGTAGCATAAGGTTTAAACAAAGTATTAGTTTTAGGGTGAACACACTTTTATGCAACCAGCTTATTGTACTTTTTAAGAATTTTATATAGTTTCCCCCCAACACATTTGTTTTTTTCAACTGAATTGTACATGTTATAGGATGCATTAAAGGTGGAAAAACTTTTGAAATGATTTATTATGGTCTCAATTTTTTACATCAGAAAATCCTGGTATTTTAACAGGGGTGTGGTTCACTTTCTTATATCCACTGTCATTGTATTAAAAGTTAAGTAACCACCTGTGTGAGAAATTGCGTTTTTAATGTGCACTGGTGTAATCACCTACAGATGGGGTGAAATGCAGGATTGCACAGAATGGAACATGTTTTACATTTTATAAAGACCAACTCATGATTCTAAAACTAAGCAGCTAGTTTTTGTTCCCAAACCTAACTAAACATTGTGTAATAATAAAGCTTAAAACTGGTCCCAGACAAGACTTGAGCTCTCCCTTTTTAAAGTCAGCTCTGTTTGTGCCAATTTCACACTTCCTGCTACTAACACAGACTTTGTTGGTCTTTATAAAGGGAAATGCTCCAGTGTTACTTTACATGTGTCATTTATGACAGTTACAAAAAACTGCAGAACTGAGTGTTTAGTCTGAGAACTTGTCCGTATTTTATTTGGACTGGGTTAGTCACTGCCCCAGTACATTTCTGGTGCAAACATTAGGTTAGATGGTCTGTGATCATAATACATTTTACAACCACTATAGCTACTATAAAAACATACTGACCACTTTTTAAACAATGTAGCTCAACTCTGTGGAGCTGGTATCTCTGAGTGGACTGAGGCTGTTTGTTGTGATCACCAATGATGAGGGGAAATGACTCTCTGAATGCCTTTGCGTAAATATCCTGTTGTTGTTTCTGTGTGAATTTACAAACGAGGTCAACCCAACCTGCAGCCAGTGTCACTCAGCCATCCAGTTTATGGTATAAACGTGCTGACCTGCTCTTTTATCTTATTCATTCAGACTTCCACGGAGAGAAGGAAATGTTTTGATCACAATACTTAATAGACGTGCTGATCTGGCCTGATTCCACAAAGTTGTTCTTGTCCTCTTGGCTTGCTCTTTGTGTTTTTGGATCAGCTATGTTTCCATTGTGCTTTAAATGTACAAGACTGTGGACAAGTTTCCTATGTACCATTTTTCTGGCCTTTGTCACACGTTTTATGGCTGCCTCTATATGTCATTTTTATGTAACAGTTTCATAATCCCATTTGTGTTAAAAAAAAGGTACTGGTTAAATTTTCATTAGACACGTCTCAGTGTTATTGGAGAAGCACAAAAAATAACGTCAGTTGAACAACTATTTTAAATGTGCACTTAAGAAAATGTATGTATTAGTGATCAACTACAAGAACTATGACAAAATGTCTAATATGGGCTTGTTGTGCTAGATCCAAGTGGCCAAAAAAAATCAATTAAATAATTACATAATTAGCTTATCAAACTGAAGGACTGATGTCCGTTATCCATTTATATACCTGTCCATCTGTCCACAATTCACAAAAATTGCTAGTTCTTCTAGAGTATTGGTCAGTGAAACTTGCACACACTGATTATGTAATGGGTCTTGACTCAAATTGTGGTCAAGGTCATATGTTTGGGCACGTGTTCATTTTCACAAAAATTGCTACTCCTCCTAGAAGAGTATGACTGTTTGTGGACCTCCTTCACTTCTCAGTGGTTTTTAATTCTCATTAGTTTTTCCAGAAAAGCCAACCAATGACACACATTACAATTACCTGTGAATTGTGATGGATCTTGAGCCAGATGAGTTACTACGTCACTGATGTTCTGGTTTTTATCTCATTGTTTTGGGGTCTGGTAGTTTAGAAGTAAAGTTTTGAACTTTTTTTTAATTTTGCTGATTTATTAATTAACATTTGAAGAACCAGAATCAGTCACCTGAGTAACAGTAAGTCTTTGAAAATCAAAATGTGTTGTGTTTCTTCTCTTAAAACATCCAAGTAAAATGTATTTATTTTCTCTCAGGGTGTGCCTGCCAGTTTCCAGACAATCACATTTAACGATGTTGGGACTAATTCAGCACATCATCTAAATAACTTGGATCACCTCAAGGAGAGCGAGCAGTAATGATATGCAAGATACATGAACTTACTTTAACTTGCTGGAGCTGGAGTACCTCAGCTGAGTCTGAGTCCTCTGTCAGCTCACTTTGTTTCACTCCTGTACACAAATTGTAGAAGTGTGAGTGTCTCTGTCTTCACATATTTTCTCAAATTTCCTTAATGGTTAATTATATGTGGACTACTCTTGTAAAATCATAGTGGTATGAATGTTTTAATTTGAGTGTGTGCATATACAGTACCAGTCAGCCATAACAATAAAACCAGATAAAGGGAAACCTTGGGTGCTAATATTACTTTGACACACGTAGCTGATCTAAATATTATTTGAGAGAGACGCCCTTTCACTTCACTTTAATGGCAATGGCACTCCTTGAGGTCAGCAGCCTTACCCAGCTGGACAATGCACCTCACCACACTGCAAAAACTGTGCAGGAATATGTCAAGGAGCCCAAGTCATTAACTTGGTCTCCAAACTTCACCCATTCTGATCTGCATGATGGAGAAAATTAGAGCTGTTTTTAATACACATACACACACACACACACATATATGTGTGTATATATATGTGTGTGTATATATGGTTAAGTAGTATATAGCTAGATAGATATTTACTGCTTAACTTTTTCCTTTTCAGTGAGTTCTCTGTTTTGCCATTTTGAACAGAAATGACAAATTTCAAACTGATTTCACCTTTTTATACCCAAATTTGAATTGTCTCACTGGGCTTCTCTGAGAAGTCAGAAATTAATCAAGAATAACCACTCACTCAAATATTTTTTCTTCAGGGATGCAAGTAAATAACTATAATTTGACATCTTAATCAAGAAATAAGAATATGCTTTACTTTCTTTTTAAATGTTTTTCTTTAAACAGTAAAATTAGAAAATTCATGGATAACAATTTTATTTTAGCATTAAAAATATAATTTTGGTTAAAGAGTTTCTACATACCAGTGTAATAGCCATTACAGAAACACACAAATGATGCTGTAATTACCAGTGCTCTTAATTTAGGCCAGCTATTGCATAAATCTTACACTGGGTGGTCTATCAGAGAGAGAGAGAGAGAGAGATTGAAATCTTGGCAGAGACTGGGCTTCACAATGTGTATGTATACATTTCTTACTGTTTCCTTTTTTTTTGTAATTTATAATATTTTCCATAAGGGACAAATACCACTTTATTCCCAAAGAGATCTCAATTTCCCTGATGCTGTCATAATTATATGTCCTCAAATAACTTTGTCTGTGTAATCACTGTGTGATTGTAAATCCCGGTTTTGCTCCAGGATCTAAATCCATAGGAGTTGTGTGTATCTGTGCATTCCCTGCAAATTGCTTTTTCTATAGCCCATTTTAACCCTGCCACTCTCAGTGTTATCTGGACTGAACATATTTGCAATCTTACACAAAGCACGTCACAACCAAGCAGAGAGAGGAAAAAGGGAACAAAGATAAAACTGAGGTGCTCATTTGTCATTGTCATCTTGAATGTAAATACTTCTGTGTTGGATCAATAAAGCTTGTGCTGTCCTGACACACTTAAAAAGTTGTTCAGATATTTTTCATCAGCATGTTTAAAAAGCCTGTTCTAAAAGAACTTTTTGTGACATTGCAGCTCTTCTGTGTCTCTTTGTGCTCATATTGTTTATTGAAGTTTTCCTATGAAAACGTTAATAATTTGGAGGCTATGCTCTCACAACAATGCACATTTGTCCACTGTCAGATATAGTGGACCAAAGTATTAGGACACCTACACATTACATCTACAGGAGCAGCTTTTATGACTTACCATTCTAAATCCATAGGTATTAATTAGGAGTTGGTCCTCACTTTGCAGGCACAACAGCTTTCATTTTTCTGGGAAAAATGGGAATGCTTGGAATTGTGCTTGATGATGTAAGGCCTGCGTGCAGCTGCTTGGCCATGGAAACCCATACTATAAAGCACCTGGTATCAAGTTTTTGTCGGAGGAGGGTTAGAACTCTACAGAGAGTGCAGGGGTCCTATGACAATACCACACTTGAATTTAGTGAGACCCATTCTTTCACAAAAGTTTGTAAAGGCAGACTGAATGGCTAGGTGCTTTTTTATACACCTGTGGCAATGGGACTGAAACTCCTGGATTCAATGACTAAAGGGTGTGGCCCAATACTTTTTTCCACATAGAGTAGGACGGCTCATTCACCCATCCATATTTCCAGTGTATTAGAAATAAACTAAATGAAGTTGCAGGAAACCATGAAAATGTGAGCAGCAGTTAAACTCACAATCTAGGATCCACCAGTCAGAAAAATCTGCATAACTATTTCCTGTCTTATTGGCTTTCTTAAGTACTATATGTCACAAGTTCCCTCCTTAGTCTCATCACAATGTGCAGCATATATTAATGGCTGCCTTTGCCTACTTTTTTTTTTTTTTTAACCCAGAAGGTTTTCTGTCTGCAAAAGTATGCTTATATACTGAAATTAACATGTATTGACCTTTGTTTTTAATTTAATTTCTTAAAAAATGCAACAAATCTCTAGAATAGATTTAGTTGAGAGCTGTAGACCTGTTGGGTGTTTAGCACCCTCTAGTGGAGGGAACTGCTCAGCATTATGAATCACTGAGCCCCACTACCTGTTTTCCTATTTATCAGATGCCAAAGATTTTATAACGTGATTACATGTTTTCATTTTAAAATGGAGGTAGGTCAATAATAAAATAACAACTAGGACTGAGGCACAGGGTAAATAATATAACAAAAAAGCAGCATTTAAAAAAAAAAAAAAGTTTTACAAGTGAACTCAAAAATCCACTCTGATGAAGTACCATCATTAAACAGGCACAAACTCCCACTGCTTTGTCTGTTCTACACCTCAGAATGTAATATTTGTAGAGCTTCAACTCCAACTCCAGAGCTCCAAACGAAAGAGTTCCTGAAACTCCCCCATCACACAGAGTCTATTTGTCCTTCAGTCATCTGACTCTATGACACATGACATCCCAAAAGCTCTTTGTTCAGTCACACTGCACTTTCATGCAGTTGAGGTCAGACTGACACCATGCATTAAAAGAAACACTGGCTCGCTCATCATCTTTTACATGTTTTCTGCTCATTTAAAACCTTGGTGTGTACTGCCCTCAATGTGCTGAAAATGAATATGGAAATATGATAATTATTTTATTACATATATATTTAGAGGCAGGTTTTTTTTTATAAGAAATTTGTGTATGGGAGCATTTTTGCCATAAACAGTTAGCAGAGATATATCCATACACTCACCAGCCACTTCATTAGATACACCTTACTAGTAGTAGGTTGGCCCCTTTTTGACTTCAAAATGGCCTTAAGAAAATCCCACTTTATCAGCAATTTCTGAAATACTCAGACAGCCCATCTGGCACCAACAATCATTTCAAGGTTAAAAGACATCCTTCCTCCCAATAGCACCCTTCTTCTAGGTTCAGGCTGTATTTGCTATAAAACATACCTTATGAAGGGAAAAGCATGGTGCCTTCATAATGGAGGCCACTGATTATAACTAAGGCTAAAATTGCTTTAGGACTTGCAGTGCTTCATTCCTGTGGCATCAAATCTAGTGCCAATGCAGTTGAAATCTTTTAATACAGGTTCTATAACACCTGCATCACTGACTCATGTCCATATTTGATGCTTTTGTTTCAAAATGCACTTGGGACTGTTAATAAGCAAACGGCAACTTCTTTTTTGCCTCTTATCCACAAAACCTTGTAGTATCAGTTATTACTAAATAAATCTGTGGACTTCCTCAAGTTAAAAAAACCCCCAAAAAAATAGCCTTGTGATACAGGGTTTAGAAGTTAAAATATAGTCTACACTCACGGGCAACTTCATTAGATATACCTGTTCAGCCGCTTGTTAACACAAATATCTAATCAACCAATCACACGGCAGCAACTCAGTGCATTTAGGCATGTAGACAAGGTCAAGACAACAAGCTGAAGTTCAAACCAAACTTAGGAATGGGGAGGAAAGGTGATTTAAGACACTTTGAAGATGGCATGTTTGTTGGCACCAGACAGGCTGGTCGGGGTATTTCAGAAATTGCAAATCTACTGGGATTTTCTTGCACACCCATCTCCAGGGTTTCCAGAGAATGGCGTGAAAAGGAGAAGATATCCAGTGAGCTGCAATTCTCTGGGCAAAATGCCTCGTTAATGGCAGAGGTCAGAGGAGAATGGCCAAACTGCTTCAAGCTGATAGGAAGGTAACAGTAATAGTAACAAAAGGTGGTCCAAGCTGGCACTAGTGAGGTGTATCTAATAAAGTGCCCAGCAAGTATACAACCATCTTTGACAATATAACATGTTAAACAATCATGTAAACCCAAGACCAATGATGGAGGTACCAACTACCTAGAAACAAGATTAACCTCCTCACCTACAAGTCCCTTCATGCACTTGGCCCTCACTACCTCTCTGACCTCATTCATTTCTATATCTTCCACCCTCACCTAAGAAATCTACACTCCTCTGCTGAGACTTTGCTGCTATACATTCCTCTCTCCAAGCTGCAGACCTTGGGGAACAGGGCCTTCAGTGTCTGGGATTTTAAACCCCCAGACAGGCTTTTGGTCTCACGCCAGTCTTGCTCACTGCCTTTTTGATTTTATTTGCTCTGTGCTAGTTTCATGTTAACCATGTTAAGCGGTCTGGGTATCATGAGAGGTGCTTTTATTAATTAAAGTTATTAGACTCTTTACTATTCAGAAAACTCAGGAGCTGGACAGAGATGTCTTGAAGGATACTTGCCTATAATGTTATGTTAACCTGTGGTTTTACGCATTCAATCAATAACACAAATTTAACAAGTTTTTCTCCACAGACATTTTTATAACATTTCAAATAAATTAAAAAAGGTTAATAATGCTGTGATGAAACAACTCATACTATTGTTTTTTTGGGTGAAGCAGGCAGCAAATGAGTTCTGTGTTAACTCAATAAATATTACAGTTTAAAAAGTTATATCTGTCAAACATAAGACAAATTCTTCAATACACAACTACACAGAAACCTTTACAAACAGGATCTCTGTTATTTCCTTGCTTTTGTCAACAGAGTGAACATCGTGCTTTGGTGAATGGAAAAAATAACTCATTACAGGCAGAATCATCACACAAAATAGTTATAAGTAAAATATTCCTCTCAGGATAAAAAAAAATTCTGTTGATAAATCTCTGGCACCTTGTTGCTAATGAATAACTATTACAAACGTATTTTAATCATTAGGAAACAAATGCGGTGATACAAGGGCACCATCTAAAGGCTGTGGTATAAAAGAACAGCATCAACACTTCAGTCTTTGAAGTGTTGATGCTGATCTCCAAAGAGGAGCATCAGTATAAAAACTGTATCTTGATACTTTAACTCATCTCCTTTACTCTCTTACAGTTTTCTCCTCATGCTGCAAACATCCATACTGACTTTAAACATCAAAATCTCACAAATTATGTTTTAACTTTGTGGTTCTTTCATAATGACCTGAAATAAACATGCATTTTGATTCAACCAACTTTTCTTTTAGGCAGCATGTTAAGATACAGTTGTGTTCATCAGTGTCATTCATCAGCATGCACGGACACTTAAACACTTCCTTTTTAGAAATAGGCAGACAGCAGAGGTAAAAAACAAAGCTGCTCCCATATCAGATAACACTAGATGCATGGGACCAAAAGTTTCACCTGCTCAGATGGGGTTTATGACATGAGTGACACAAAGGATTATAGGAAATGGCTCGCAAAACCGGAACAGACAAAATCCCTATGCCAGCAAAACCTTTGGCACAAACAGTCAGTAAACAAATGCCATGCAAGCAAAGGTTCTGAACATGTTCTTGATGTGGCATTGGTAAGAAAGACTTTCTTCAGAGTGTCTCTTTGTCCTCACTGACAGAAAGTCCTTGTTCCCATTCTCTCAGAGGTTGCTCTGGCTCTTTCAAGCTCAAGTCTATATTTGGATAGTACAAACTGAAGGAGAACACGTGCACCTCTACCTTCATTAGAACAGGATGACAATGAAGAGACACTGACTGCTACCTGCTGGGTTTTCCCAAAGCCTGGTATGAGTTAGGTCAAAGCATCCCTTTATAACTCAACAATTCACTGTGTTCTACAGCTGCTGATTTTTTCCCTGTTTTTACTCCTTTTATAAACTGTTATATTAGGCTTCTGGATACTTGAGGGGTATTCTGTCATAGTTAGTGACTTTGTGGTTGGCTTTGGGGGTTATTTTGTCCTGCTCATGTTTTGCAATTTTTTTAGTTTCTCCTTGACTTAGGCTCTGGTTTGGTTTTAGTTAGTTTCTGAGTTTCATTTTTTCTCTTGCCTTCCCTGTTGTCCAATACATGGTTTTGAGTTTTGATTATGGTTTCTGGGTCTTAGTTTATAGCACTCAGTTAGTATTCCATTCTTAGTTCCTTATTAATCTTAGTTCTAGTGCCTGCCTGTGTTTAGATTGTCAGTAATTCCTTCTGGGTCTCCTCTGCCTCATTCTCCTGTATTCTTATCCACCTGTTTCAGTTCAGTCTTGTGTCTGTTATCTTATTTGAGATCTTTTCTCTCTTCCTGTTTTACTTTGGTAGTCCTTCGTCTCACGTCTTATGCTTAATTTTACTTCCTCCCCTGCCTTGCTATCCTGATTGTTGCCACCTGTACTCATCTCCCCCTTATTCCCTATTTGTGATTTGCCTCTCTTTAGTTCACTGTCATGTTGTCCTTTCTTCAGCGTGTGCTCTAGCTGCCTATGTTTCATACCTGGTTTTCTATTACTTGGACTTAGTTTGTTTTCATGGACATCTCCAGCTTTTTAAAGCTAGCTTTGTGTTCTCATCATGCCTCCTGTAGAGTCCTGCATTTGGGTCCTCTAACTCCCCATGCTCCACACACAAACACATACTGTGACAAAATGATGTGACAAGGAAATAGACCCAGTGGACTCCTGTTGCTCTTTTATGGAAAACTGGGACACTAAGTGCAGGTTGGAAAGGTTAGCCTGTGAAGTGGACATATTGGACTTACACTAGAGACTTCTTAAACAGACTTTCATAGTGAATATTTGTGATTCCAAGCCCTGACTAAAATATATCCCTTATCTTCTGGAGCTTTGGCATAAGGAGGGAGTTGCGGACCAAACTGTTTAGGGAGGATTGCCCTGACCCAGTGTCCTCACCTCCCTTTCCACCACCTGGCTCCACATCACAATCCAGCTCTTCTGCTTTGCCACAGCCCAGCTCCACTCCTCAGCCACAGGCCGGCAGTGCCTCCCCACTTCATCAGCCCAGTCGGCACTGCTGCCTGGCAGAGGAAAGGCTGTCCAGCCCATCTATCAACAGAGCAGCATCACCGGGACCAGTACCTTCTCCCAGGAAGAGACTGTGTTCACGTCACACCACTTTACTTCATTAGAGGTGGCATCTTCAGCCCTTGAAGCTGGTCCCGGAATCTCCGGCCTCCTCTAAGCTTGAGCTGTAGGAGCACCCCGAGCCTTTAGTTCCTCTGTCAGAGTCTCTTCTTTCTGTTCTTCTGTTAAGGTCCCCCTCCTTCAGTTTCTGTGCTGGGGCTCCCAGAGTTGGTGTCTGTGGCAGGGCCCATGGGGTTAGTCCCTATGTTGGAGCCTCCATCTCGAGTTCCTGTGCCAAGGCCCCCTTCTCTAGCTTCCAAGTCAGGGCCCTCTAGTTTTCGTGACAGGGCCTCCTTTAGTTTTCGTGACAGGGCCCCCAGTGTCAGCTTTAGCACCTGAGCCCGCAGCTTTAGTGCCTGAACCCTTAGTTTTCATATCTGAACCCTTTCTTTCAGTTTTTGTGTCTGAGTCCTCTCCTATCTCTCTAATGTCTGGGTCCCCTTCAGTCTCTCTAACTCTAGGGTCTGAGTTAGTTCCTATAACCCCTGACCCGATGCCTGTGGCCCTAGCTTTTCAGCTGGAATCAGACTCAGTCTCCCCTGATTCTCCCTTTCCTATTTCCTCAGCTTCAGTCTCCCCAGTAGTGTCAGCCTCTCTCATCTCAGTAGCGCTCTCTCTCTCTAGCAATGGTCATTGCACTCTCTCCCCAGTAGTATCAGCTCAGTTCTCTACACACTTACCCTCTCTAGTTGCAGCTCAGCTCACCACAAACATACACAGTCCCCAGCTGCAGTTCAGCTCTTCACACATTCCCCAGCAGTAGCTCAGCTCTCTCAACTTCATGGACTTTGTTTTCATAGACATCTCCAGCTTATTAAAGCTCACTTCTCATCGTGCCTCCTGCAGTCCTGTGTTTGAGTCCTCCAATTCCCACAGCTCTTTGCTGTGCACAGACAACTAAAACATGTTCTAATGGCTGAAGGCTAAAAATCATTTGAAGTTATTCAAGAAAAGGCAAACCAAAGTATTTGTCTGAAATCTTATGTGACACGGTTGGAGAAGAACTTCTTTGGCAACTCAGGGAGGAACCTTCAGGACAAAGAGGAGAGGAGATGCTAATTATGAGTCAAACACTGAAAACGGTTCTTGAAGAACAGGAGTCCATTTTTCGTGTGTGTGGCATCAGAGGTGGCTGACGGGTAACGGAACTTGGCGTAAGTCTTGTCGCTCTCTGACTGGCTGACCCAGGGAAGTCTGATTTTGGTTGCATGATTGACAATGACATCATTACAAGAGCCCACATGGAGAGATCCCAGGCCATCGATGAAAAACTCTGAAATAGGAAAAAGTTATTCAGCCAAAATATTTTAAAGTCTAATATAATTAACTTCTTAAACTTCATTCAGTGGGTCACTTATTAAAAATGCAAATGATGTGCAATTCCAATAATACACCAAATACAGACAAGATATCAGGAATATTTCAACTTGATGAAACTGCAGGCATAAAAATGAGGAGAATGCTGACAAAGAGGACTTAAAAGTAGGTCTGGGGGAAACTGGCTCTTAAATTGAAATTTAATTGAATTTAATATAAGCATTTACTTAAAATCTTCAATGTTGGCATGTACTGATCAAGAAAATTTCACAGCATAATTTGTTAGCAAAAACTATCTTGAATACGCTACCATCTCAGTAAATAAAATAAGATATAAATCTTTTTTCCAAAAAGTACTAAAAGACTTTTGTAGCGCCTATTGGTATCTTCATCGGAAGAGGAAGACCACAGAGAAGGTTCATCGATGTAATGAAGGAGAACATGCAGAGGGTTGGTGTGAGGGAAGAGGATGCAAGGTATAGGGTGAGATGGAGACAGATGATCCGCTGTGGCGACCCCTAATGGGAGCAGCCGAAAGAAAAAGATTCTCACAGTTAGGCCCTTAAATTTGGAGACAATAATACTTTTTATAAATGTTTTTTGCCTTTGTACACCACCACAGTCAAACCGTCAAAATGTGATTGAAGTGCAGATTTTCAGCTTTCATTCAAGAACTGCATTAATGATTTAGGAATTACATCTTTTTTTTTTTTTTTAAAAACACATAGCCCCCATTTTCAAAAGCTCAAAAGTAATAGAATAATTAACTAATGAATGGTTTCATGGTCAAGTGAGGCCTATTTCTTCATTATTCCAGAACACTGTCCCAAAATTTATAGGCCTAACTGTATGGGGGGGGAGGAAATATTAAATCTGTTTTTTAGGATAGTATTCAATGATTCAGCACTACAGTGGAACAGAAAAAAATAAATAAAACTATTTAAAAATGCAAGCTTGCATAATATATATTTTCTTGTTGAATTTTGGCATCTGCTAATAGCTGGGAAAATGAAAACTTTCAAATACACCAGTTTGTACATTAGTTTGAATATGGGACTGCTCTTTTCACATCTGGCTACCAAAACAGTGAATAACTGAAAATTCAAGAACTCAGTCGGTATGCCTCCACCTTAAATCTGATCTTGTGTGACCTTAACCTTTGACCCCAAAAATTCATAAATGTTATTAGATCTCCTACTCATCTTAGGTATCAACCACACTAAGTTTGTAAAAGACCCAGCACACAGGTCAGCTCCTGTAGTGGTAAATAAACGAACGGACGGACGGTCAACTCAAAAATATACCGCCTCTCTAGCAGGGGAATAGTAAATGCTAAAATGATGCTAAACATTTTCCCCTTTGATATGAAAAGCAATTCTGCCTGAAGTTTGTCCCTATACTCACCCAAGTGAGCCACCCTGGTGAGGCGTGGGTCAAAGCCAACCTGCTGGACTTTATCAGTACGAGCCAAAAAGAAGTTAATGACTCCGTCGGTCACAACGCAGTTGGGGAAGCCTTCAATGATGTGATGAAATCCTCTCCTCATATGTAAACAGTCACCATCTTCCTCTCCTGGCTCAATGGAGATAGTTTGACGGTAGGTGGCAGTGTACCCTGTGGCCTCCCGCACTGCACCACCCACCTGGTTCACACAAAAACATCACATGCACTGATGTTTCTCCAACAACAGAGAGTTACTACTCATTTTATTCAACTATCACTCACCAGATCCAGAGTAGTCCTTTCTAAAACATCCACAAGCTTCTCCAGCTTGGTGTTAGCTGTGAAGATGAAGTCATCATCCACCCACAGTACATACTTCGTGGTCACCTGAGAAATAGCCAAGTTTCGCCCGGCAAACCAACCCTAAGAAACACAAGGTTGAGGTTTAGATTTTGAGAGCATCAACAAGGACAGTGGAGAACACTTCAGTATACATCTTGCACTTCCCTACCTTTCCAAAAGGCATGGTGTAATGTTCAATGTAAGGCCCAGAGACTGTTTTGGGATTTTCACTGTCGTCAGCAATAACTATGGTGACAGTAGGATAATATTTTCTGATGCTGTCGATGAGATCTTGAAGCTTATCATAGCGCAGGAAAGTCTTTGTTGCTATTGTCACGAGGGCACTGATGTTGTACTCTTCAGAGAATAGATAAAAGAAAATTGGCTTTTTAGTAAGTTCTCAAAAATATCTGGTATACAATTCTGTGTTGACATGCCTGACTTTGATTATAAACACTGTCAGCATAATAGTGCTGTACCTCCTTTGGATCCAGTGTTGTACAATTTAGGTGTTATGCCATGCCGGATCTTGATACTGAAGATGGCCTGATGCCCCTCTGTCTCAAGCTGCACTGAAGGACATAACAAAAAATCTCATTAGTGTAATAGGATTAAAATATAGATTCCTCATTCCTTTCTGGTTCCAGTAAAACACTTAAACAACAAATTTCATAACTTTCTATTATACAGATAGCAAACTGACAGACAAGGAGGAAAATATGACCTTTAGTAACTGTATGCTATCAGGTTTTGTCTCTGCTTGCCATTGTTAATTCTGTACTGAAGCAAAGCAAACAGGTTGCATTATCAAAAGAGGGAACACCTCTGTAAATAATTCCCATGGCCAGGAATACTATACAATGACAGGTGTGAGGCCACTCTATTGGGAAAAAAAAAGATTTAAAAGGTATACAGTAGTTGATAGAGCTACTGTGAGAAGCCACTGCACGGGGGTGCTTTTTAGCTCATATGTTTAAATTTAATAAGGAAGATTGCATTATTAGGAGTGTTGCCACTTTTACTGTCAGGTGGACGCTGACACAGGCTGCTATAGCTGTCTTTATGGCCACTAACTAGAGAACTGAACTGGACTGTTGAACCGTGTTTGTGGTGCTGGCTGACCAGACTTGAGGCTTCAAAACAGGAAGAACAATGGATGATGCCACTGGCTGTGTAATTTTTTTTTATATTTGCATCGAAATATCTCATTTATAGGTTAAACACAAAGGCCTTTTAACATGCAAAAGAACAACCCCCAAAAACAGTCAAAATATGCTTGGATGTGAATTTTAATTAACTTGCAAGCTTCTTCTCCATTTTTATTCAATTAACTGAAAAATTAACAATAAGAAAATAAAGAGCTCACCTGTGTCTGCAGTGCTGGGATGAAATAGTGTGTTTGTGTAGGTGACAAACTGCAGCTGCCGGTTCAGGTTCGGCAGCAGGCGGCTGGAAAGAGTCATGTGCATCTCGCCATCACCTTTGACTTTCACCCCGTATACCTCTGCTGCTACATTTATTGTTCCAAGCGTGGCAGTGATGTTTATCTACACATCATGGAAAGAGAAGTCAGTAGACTCAGAGAACTGCAGAAATCTGAACAATGTGAATGTGTAAAGACTGACAGATTTAAACACTCACTGAGTAATGGTCTCTGGGAAGGTCCTGTAAGGCCAAGCCTGGAAAAATTCCACAATGGAAACTCACACATTGAGGCTTATTTAATCCACTTCCTGGCCTCACATATTTTAAAAATGAGTGTTTTCTACGGGGTGAGCAGTGTGCATGTGTGTGTGCATGATAGCTGAATAGTTAGTTAAGAGCAAAGAGGATCTAAAAAGGTTAGTCATGTTGAAACTGAGAATTTTGAGAACTGGGTATTAACCCTTCTTTACTTATCCAATGATCTGTTACATTTCTAAATCATTCTTCAATTGGTCATGATTGAGTTTTTCAATTTTTTGGTCCTAAACACATTTTAAAATCCTCCTCACACAATGCAGGTACCTTCAATAAATAGCCAGTATGTATTGTATATATAGACAAGCTGTAGTTTGGGTTGATTTTCTAACTGTAATGGCCAGCGTTAGCTACTTCTAACTGGCTATTTTATTTTAAAAAATCTTATATACCTGAGTCTGACATGCTCCATATCTGAAATCATACCTGGGATGATGATTGTTTTCAGGGGTCGTACCTCCACCCCCTGTGTTGGATATTGCAAGGGACTGTTAGCCTCTGCAATAATGAGTACATCTGCAGGAGTCTTTGACCTGAAAGGAAAATTTTAAAGAAAGCTGGAAGCATCAGGAACACACACACACAAACACAGACTGGAAAAATCTGCTAAAATTCAGTGACTGTTTTACTCTTTGAAAACAAACTCGCCAAAAGAACCAAAAGAATATGCAGAAGGGTTTAAAAGCAGCCATTATAAAATCACCCATGATTATGACTGGACAACTTAGCTCTTGTTAACCATTAAGTATTAATGTAATTACCCATTACATGAAGCAATTACAAATAACAGATCAGACAGCCTATCTAAAGATCCGATTTAAGAAACAAAATCAAATTTGCCTGCACTCTGAATGATGATCCACAACTGATGGGAATGTAAAAAATGTCTGACTGTACATCTGGAAGAGTACAGGGAAATGAATGTAAACTCTTGGAGATGGAGCTTTGTTCCTCATATTTTCCTCCCTAAAAGTGCATTGGAAAATGAAAATGAAGAACCCTTAAGAATACCAACTAAAAACACTGACACGAATTGCTGTAGCTCAGGCCATACCTGTGATAATGCAATCTGTACAAATGAATGATAAAAGATCCTTTTGCGTAACTATTCAAACATCATTAAACAAACATTCATCTGTCCTTTTGAATGTTAAACTCATTAATGTTCAACTCCTGCAGGATAGACAAAGCAGCAGTGATGCTTTATGGTAGGATTTACTCACCTCTTGTGTGCTATAAGCATGTAAAGCAGGAGGTCTGTGTATAAAGATGTGCATGTTCTCATATGTATGCCTTTAAATCTGCAACCATTAAAAGTGATTTTATTCTAATTAATTCTGGCCTGATGCTGACATTTTTTCTTCTTGTGAGAGACAATAAAATACCCTCAACCTTAAAATCTACAAAGAGTTAAATGCTTAGTACAATGGGATTTAGAGCAACTTCACTGTCTGTAATAAAAAGCACCAAAGTTTCAGCAAACTTGGTGTTTCTGCCTTTAACAAAAATCCTTAACAATTAATCAAATTAATACACTGGAGAAAAGAGCATGAGTAATATGGCTTTACTATTTTGATTGCATTGCAGCTGTGTTTTCTTGCTGAGAAGGAAGAGGAATAATAAATTCCAAGTGGTGCCAAACTACAAAGTGAAGTAGTACAGTATTTGAAAAAAGGGATGTGAGGTCATGACTATCTCAGAGAGACAGAAAAGTCTAAGAAAAGATTTAAAACATCTTGTTACATCACAATGAAAAAAACATTGTTATGTCATTATGTTTTTGCCACAAATGTAACACTTGTGAAAGATCTCTTTAAAGTACTGCTTACCTCTTCTGAAAACTATTGTACTCTTTGGCTCTTCTCCTCTTCATTTCCTCCAGCTCAGAGGCCTCAAAGGCAGTGTGTAGTGGATGAGCTGACACCCGCGGGAATAAAAGCTGGGCAAATGGTAGGTTTACTCCGCTATTTTCGCCTTCACATATGCACCCATTGCGTGCCAGCAAACTGGACAGATGATCAGACCCATGTAATCAGATTTTAGCTCAGGTCGGTTCCATTTAGGAGTGATTGATTAGAGCAGTTCTTACCTTGCCACATTATCCCTCACATGGAAGGGAATATTGCTTAATTGACGGCCTGATTCCAGGAGCCTCTCTTCCAGATGCCTCTCTACTAAAAATGCTGGTCGCTGCCAAATGTCTACTGTGGTGTAGGCCCGAGTGGGCCATGAATGGAGAAGAGCCAGTACTAGCACCACAGACACCAAGATGGCGAGCAGCACAGTCTTCCTCATAGACCGCATCCTAAAACCTGTTGGACATTTGTATACTGAATGACTTGCCAGTTTCTGTAAATATAGTTTAAAAATAATTCAGGACAATGGGAATCTAATCTAAATGATGGGAAGAAAAACCGCAGTCTCTGTTTTGTACGAAGACACTTTTTGAGGTTAGGCTATGCCACTTCCCTACACTGTACCTCATTACATAAACACAGCCCACAGAAAGAAAAGGACAGCATTTAACTGCACCAGTCCCATTTTACTAATGCCAGAACTTCCTAATTTTTAGAAATGACTAAAACGGACACACTGACAGACATAGAAGAATCAGTGCTTTCAATCATCATTGCTGCAGGGTTCTAGAGAATTATTCGGATGCCTGTGGTTGCCTTTACAGCGGAGCCACTTAGTAGTGCAGTAGGAACCTTCCTTTTTTATAACCATGCTTACTCATGAGCCTTCACAAAGACATAATGAAAGGAACTTTCCTGAAGCTGCAGACAAAGACAAGCAGTCTAGTTCTAGCCTGCTGGGTTAACAGAAGTTAGTTTTGTATGGTCTACCATTTCAAGCGAGCAACTTAACGGTTAATAAAAAAGAATTTTATCATCAGGGAAAAATTTTTTCCCTTTTTCCTTTCCCGCCCTGTTCCCACAATGTTTTCCTCCTCTATTCTCCCCTTGACTCGTTTTTGCTGCATAGAACTAGAAGCATATGTTTCCCCTTTTCAGAAACTTGCCAGTACACAATGGGCTCTTTCTCTTCCAGCTGCGACAAACAAAAACTCCATTTCTGCCTCTGTGTGTGCGAGTCCGTGTAACTGCATTACTCATGTTCTGGGGACTTAAATATTTTATTCAGTTACATTATGAGGATTATGAGGACTTGCCTTCTCGTTACGGACAAAAAGGTAAGTCCATATAACATAAATGTTTACACCTTACGTTGAAGACTTGTTTTGTGGTTAAGAGTTAAATCTAATTTAAGAAATAATCAACATCGTCTGAAGTGGTGTAAACATGGCTGGGTGTTGACCTGACACAGTGATCTAATCACACCAAGCACTAGATTTCATTGGCACTATACAGAATTAAAATGTCTTGCAACCATTTTGGAAATTGGTTCACATTAATTTCTAGCTTTAAAAAGTATTCATTAGCAACTATACCTCACTGCCTCTATCCAGTCACTGAAAGTGAAGTCGGCACCTTCATCTCCAGAAACCATATAGTCTTTCACTGAAAAGAGTAAGCGCATTCCCCATCTGCAAACAAGAAAAAAAAGCCGGAGTAATAAAATACATATGTAAACGTAAAGAATAACAGAATATATTCTTAAGAAGTGCACCTTGCATACAGAATTACTCAAGAATTCCATCATTCCATTATATCAGAATCAAAATCAGAAAACTTTATTAAGCTCAGGCGGAAATTGCATTTTATTACAGACACTAGGATATATATAATTATAAATCTGAAAGGCAGAAAATGAAGATTAAAATATGTAAATATGTATGTATAAATTACAATATGTAACATAAATACCAGCAAATATACACTATGATGTACCTTTCAGCTGTCCCTTGTATTCTCCACCAAGGGGCTGCCACAGCAGATAAATCCGCATTGGTAATTTGGCAGAGGTTTTATGCCAGATACCCTTCCTGATGCAACCCTCCATGGTGAGAGGGGCTTGTGTCCCCACCCGGAATCAAACCAGGGACCTTTTGCTTGTACGGCAAATGCACAAACCACTATGCTACCGGGGACACAACCAGCAAATATACACTAAATACGTACAAAATATGACTACAGAAAAAAACTAGTCAAGGTGTCACAGAGAGAATTTATAGAGATTGATAGTCACAGGTAGGAATGATTTCTTGTGGCGTTCTGTGGTGCATCATGGTGGAGTGAGTCTGCTGATGAAAGTGCTCCTGTGCCTGTCCAGCATGTCATGGAGATGGCTTCTGTGCAGTTCAGTTTATTGTCAATGTGAACACCGAGGTATCTGTAGTCCTCCACCATCTCCACACAGGCTCCATTCATGGAAACAGGGGTCACTGGTGTTTTGGTTCTTTGCATGTCCACAACCAGTTCTTTAGTCTTTGTCACATTAAGCCACGTGGTGCTCTTCGCACTACATGACAAAGTTGCCCACCATAGTCGTATACTTTTCTTGTCATTGTCACCATATCGGATACACCCCACTACTGTAGAATCATCAGAAAACTTCTGAAGGTGGCAAGTCTCTGTGCAGTAGTCTTTGGGTCTTTTTAGAGGGTGAAGAAAAAAAGAAAGAAAGAATTGTCCCGTCGGGCTCCAGTGTTGCTGACCACACTGTCCGATGCACTGCTGCAGACACGCACACTGTGGTCTACCAGTCAGGTAGTCAATAATCCAAGCCACAAGGGAGGCATCCACATGCATCACTGACAGCTTCTCACCTAGTAGAGCTGGCATGATGGGGTTGAATGCACTGGGGAAGTAAAAAAAACATGACCCTCACAGTGCTCTGTTGTTTGTCCAGGTGGGTGTAGATGTGATTGAGCAGGTAGACAATGGCATCCTCAACTCCAAGTCAGGGCTGGTAGGAGACCTGGAGGGGGTCCATTAAGGGGCTGACCATGGGCCAGAGCTGGTCCAAGATGAGTCTCTCCAGGGGCTTCATGATGTGTGATGTAAGTGCCATGGGTTTGTTGGCCTCGTCTTTAGCACAGGACCTCTTCCACAGCACGAGGACCTTTTTCAAATTAACTTTTCAAATCAGTGTGCCTTGATGATCTGGTTTGACCCCTGATGTTCCTCAGCATCCAAAAGGTTGAAAACGGTATCAGGCTGCAAGCAGGTTATAAGGTAATATCAATACTGCATAATTCATTCTTGTAGAGGGTCTGTCTGTGTAGCTAGAAGTGATGTTTGGCCTTCATGTTTTTGCATCATTAAAGTGTAGGTTGGGAAAGTCGATTCTTTTTGTCTGTTTCTGAAAATAAAATGCGCCTCTGCTCAAGTCTCATTCAGTTGTCTTTATTCTACAGTATAGTAAACATTTTCTCAATGCAAGTGTTGCATTCTTAAGCTTTTATACACCACGTGAATTATAAATACTTAAATAAAAATGAAGAAAATAACACACTCTTAGGCTTGGATACTCCGAGCAAAACTCATTTAACCATAATGTGATGTAGATTACAATATATTGAGAAATTAGGGTTAAAAAGTGGGGAGATTTCAAACTGTGGAGACTTATAGCTGTCTCATAGATTTTTTTTAATCAAATGTGGCATGAATAGTCCATTGCTGGCTAGCTTAATGACTACTACTGATTGTTGTGTACACCTTTTGTCTCAATGATTTAAAAAAATAATCAAAAGATTTGGAGAGATTTGGATCAACAAAGGAAAGGAGCCTACAGAGACTGCTTATGTATAGGTTCCTTAAGACAATAATGGAGAAAATGGCAAAAGCAACTACAGCCATATAGGTATAGATATATATCCACTATGCATCAAACATATTCAAATACGGTACTTTTTGATAAAACTGATAAAAACTATTACCAAGGGAAGGTTGATATAATACAGAGCTCCAAACATAAGGCTGTTTTTGTATTGGTCAGCCCTAACCAGAGCTGTACATCTATTGTGGATAAAGAGCCCACACCCTCACCAGCTCTTCCTCCTCCATTCTGTGAATTATGAGGAAAATATAAAGATAATGCAGCTGTCTGTCCAGAGAGCGAACAGAAATGCAGGCTACACACAGGCCTATGAGAACCTAATAAGACCGCAGAAAAAAAAACACACACACACATGCATCCAAAGCTTGGTTGTCTTTGGATGAGCGCTCCTTATTTGGTAAAAACGCGTCTTCCGAACAAAGCCATGTTATATATACTCATTTTTACCAACATGTACATCTCCTAAAGAAATAAATCTCACCAATTTCTTCTCATGCTTTGCCAAATGTTCCCAAAGAGCTGAAAACACCACCAAAAATGACGCTGATTAGACGGGAAATAAGGGCCTTTTTATTAATACCCTACCGCAGAAAAATCTGATTATCAAGCTGCTCACCTCATTTATAAGACGCACGCTGCAGCCTCCTTCCCCTCCCTCCTGCATGGAGCCTGGCTCTCTCCAGTGGATCTGCTCCTCGTCGGTCTTCCAAATGGGATTACGTTAGAGCCGAAAAGAAACGGTAGCACCTCGCAGCACTGCGGGCTGTAGACGGACGCCCCCCCCCCCGTAGCAGCAGGAGCGGCGGCTGAAGCGCAGCGGCGAGCACTCTGACCGCACCTCCACACAGGACTCAGCGGTCACTCAGCGCCACAGACAGAGGCAGCATGAGAGGACAACACCGAGCTGCAAAAATAAAACCGGACACTCTGCTCGCAATCCAACAATAAGAGCCATGTGTACGTGTGTGTGTGTGTGTGTGTTTTAAAGGAGATGTCTGCCTCATTTTTTTGTATTCAGTTCAAGCCCAAGAAGTTAAGAAAATGTACCAGCCCGATATGTCTACACGCGTTACCTGTAAACCCTGGGAATTAAACAGCTGTTTGGGTTTTCCACGTTTTAAAATAATTGCGACTCGTCCCGTTCCTCAGACCGTTAACACCCTGTTTTCCCAAAGTGTGAGTTTATTTTATGGAAAGACGGGCGCTGACAGCTGACATGTGAGCTGTTAAGGATTGGCGGTGCTAAGTTTGTCCCAAATGTGCCCGTCCGTTCGCTCAATGCCGGTATAATGAACCAGCGCACCTCAGGCATTAAAAAAAAGAAGAAAACTATTGACAGACACAAAAATTGGCGAATGAGAAAGCGGCTCTTTTTGCCTCGACCAATCCGCTGCTACCATGTCAGGCTTTCTGTGTTTTGTTGCCATCAGACAGAAGTACGAGTAGAGTGTCAATGATGGCTGGTTTCTTGGTGCGATGGTTATGGAGGCTGCGTGTTTTCTTGTTGACATGCCCTCTTTGTGTCCCGGGCTTCTTGAATTTGGAGGAGTTAAATGACATGAAATATGGGATTCAGATTCTGCCCGATCCTGTCATCCTGGGGCAGGTGAGTTAGGATGTTAGGAGGCGCTAACACGTAGCTTGTTAGCTGTGGTTTGCTAACGTTATTTGCCGTTAATAACTCAAAATGACTTACAAAGTCGAGTAATCTAATAACAGCAAAGCATACATCGTATTCAAAGACATGTTATAAAGTTACATGGAGACGAATTGTTCTCAGATAACATAGGAAGCATGCTGTGACAGCTGTTACCTTCATTTCCACCTGTATACAACCTGTCTCAGCTGGTTAAAACTCTCAGTACTCAGTATGTATTCTGAATGTCGTCAGTCAATATACTCCCGTCTGCCTGCCTATGTTCCTCTCACAGACCAAGACAGAGGAGGTCATGATGGTGTCCAGTAAATATAAACAGCTGTACGAGTGTCGACTCCCGGCCCAGGCTGTCCGGTTTCATCAGGATCCCGCTACTGAGTCTGACTCACAGGGGTACACTGGGCCAGAGATCCCAGACCTGCTCAAGCCAATGCACAATGCCCCGTGTCTAGTGAAGGTTGGTCCTTAACTACTTATCTGTGTAATCCAACATTCAAATGCTTAAGCTGTTTACAGTGTGGTGATTACAGTAATACAGTAACAATGCTACTGCATAACTGCTACACACTGAAACCAGAGGGGTGTAATATAAAGCGAGATTAATGGGTTAACGAGCTATGTTCATCTTGAGTTTTCAGTGTCATGAAGGTGGCACTCTGTTTGCCTGGCTATATCACTGGGGTAACTTATGCTGAACTCCTAACCTAAGCCCTGTACTATGAAGCGAGTTCAACACACCCAGGACATCTTTCCATTATCCAGGTTCACTTAAACTAACATTGACAATCAGAATAAGCAGTCACACAAAGGTTGTTATCGACTTGATGAATTAACTCAGGGTTTATCAATCCAGCTACAAGCTTGTTTCCATGAAAGGAGTGGTGTTGGCAGCATCTGACCAGTTAGAAGCATGGATAAGTCTGCTGGCAGAAGAGCAGCTGGTTTTACAAAAGATGTTGAAACTATAATATTGGAAAAATGTGAAGACATTAAACACAGACAGGCTGAAGTTAACCCAGCTGCTAAAGATGAAATAGCTGTACAAGTGTCTGCAACGGGTAAAATGTTGTACAGTAGTTTGATATTAAAAGTGCTGTATGAATGTGTGTGATTGAAGTGCTGGAAAATATCTACTGTGTTAGTAAAGTTCTGGCTACTTGAAGCCAATAAGGAAAGTTGGCAAAAATGCTGACTGTGTGAGTTTGAGTGTCAAAGCTCTGTCATTAAGACACATGAGAGTCTGGCAGACTACAGTCGTTATTCCATTAAACTAATTTTTAGATGTGTGTGAGACAGTTTTAGTTTTTATTCTTTCAGCTGCAGCCCTGTGGTGTTTAATGGTTCGAGAGCAAACATAAAAACGACATTCAAATATAGGTTTAGTTTATATAGCCTACAAATCAGAAAAGTAAAAACAGATTCCCTAGTTAAGGATGATTTATTAAGGCTTATAGAACAATAAAATTGATTTTTGCAGCCAACAGGAATAAAATCAACGAAGTTTCTCTAAGAATCTGTATGTATACATTTTCGCCCCAGGATTAATAAAGTTTTCTCAGTGACTTTTGATGCTGTTGGGACAACTTTAGATCCTCCTTCAGAGGTCTGCGAGATTGATGATCATGAATTTATCAGTAAAATAAATGCTTATAAATTTGCAATATCAGTGATTTTTGCAGCATGACTCTCTTGTCTCATTTGTAGCAACAGTGTCAAAAACATTAAATGAGCACTTTTTAATCAAAGTATAGCATCAAGTCAATTAAACTTCTGGGCTGTTGATTTGGTTAGTTGAGTAGTAGAGGGGGTTGTTAATCAGTTTTGGCTGCTTTGGTGTTAATGAGGCGACCCCAAAACAGAAATGGTTTTGCAGATGGCGGCTACTGACATTTTTCCCTCCTCATCTTTTCTAATAGTTTTTTGAGTAGTTTTGCATTTGGCTAGGGTCAGTGTCACTACTGGTAGCATGGTGATAACTGGACCCCGCAGAGGTTGCACAGGTAGTCCAACTCCTCTAGGATGGCACATAAATATGTGCCATTGTCAGAAGGTTTGTTGTGTCTCCCAGCACAGTCTCAAGAACCCTGAGGAGATTCCAGGAGACAGGCTCTAGGAAAGCTGGACAGGGCCGTAGAAGGTCCTTAACCCATCAGCAGGACCGGTATCTACTCCTTTGTGCAAGAAGGAAACAGGATGAGCGCTGCCAGAGCCCTACAAAATGACCTCCAACAGGCCATTGGCCATTAGAAACAGACTTCATGAGGGTGGCCCGAGGGTCCAATGTCCTCTAATGGGCCCTGTGCTCGCTGCCTGGCACTGTGGTGCTTGATTGGCATTTGCCATAGAATACCAGAATCGGCAGGTCTGCCACTGGTGTTTTACAGATGAGAACATGTTCACCCTGAGCACATTTGACAGATGTGAAAGGGTCTGGAGAAACCATGGAGAACATTATGCCTCCTGTAACATTGTTCAGCAGGACCGGTTTGGTGGTGAGCCAGTGATGGTCTGGGGAAGCATATCTATAGAGGGACGCACAGTCCTCTACAGGCTATGCAACAACACCCTAACTGCCATTAGGTATTGGGATGAAATCCTTGGACCTAGTGTCAGACTTTATGCTGGTGCAGTTGGTCCTGGGTTCCTCCTGGTGTACGACAATGCCCAGCCTCATCTGCAGAGAGTATGCAGGCAGTTCCTGGAGGATGAAGGAATTGATAACACTGACTTGTCCCCACACTTGCCTGACCTAAATCTAATAGAACACCTCTGGTACATTATGTTTCGGTTCATGTGAATCCGCCAGGTTGCACCTCAGACTGTCCAGGAGCTCTGTGATACCCTAGTCCAGATTTGGGAGGAGACCCCCCAGGATACCATCTGTCGACTCATTTTATCAAATGTGACCAGCGAGAAGCATAATCCAAAAAATCTCCAAACTTTTCCCCTTACAGCTTGTATCTTTGTCATCCTCCTTCTATTCTGCAGTAAAAGAAAAATGTTCACGGTGCAAGGGTTTGTTGACATGATATCAATACCTTCCTTATACCACTGCCCAGTGACACTTACTTCCTCGATAAGATGCTTCTGTCTGGTTTCTTAGTATTAAGGCATTTTTGTTGTCATGCCAGGAGGGTGTAATTATGATGAGTACATCATTAATCTTTCATATTTTAGTTTTTAATATGTCAATTAAGATAGAAAAAAACTATTTATAGTATTGTCTGTTAAGGATGTGACAGTTCCACAGTTTAAAATGGATCTGATATTTTGGTTAAACTGAAAGAAAAATACCTTCTATTATGATACAGTACTTTGCATTATACACAGTGTTTTATAATAAATGTGTGCCTATTCTCACACACTGTGCATTTGACTATATAGAAATCTATGTCTTGCAGACCAAGGACTGGTGGACATATGAGTTCTGTCATGGCCAGCACATCAGACAATACCATCTTGAAGGTGAGAGCTCACCTCTCTGTTTTTGATTTATAACATGTTTTCTATTTTTGTTTTAGATATAAGATGTTCTTTTCTCTTTAGACACAGAAATCAAAGGGGACATTCTCTTCCTGGGTTATTATGAGTCCGAATTTGATTGGAACAACGAAACCGCAAAGGTAAAGTTATTTTTAGATTGTGACTGAATTGTATGAATGTGTGATATGAGCCAAATCCTTGTAGTTGTATGTGGCAGTTGATAGTTTACAGTTGAATTCCGTGGGTGTTCAGTACACTGTTTAGTGAATAAATACCTGTCTCATTCAGCAAGTGGGATAGATGCACACTGCTCAAAAAAGCAAGCAACTTCAGTGATATCAGTCTGTCCAGTTAATAAGCATAAATGATTGTGAACCCACTTCACCTGCTTTGATGCATATGAAAGTCACAACAGGTGCACTGGAGAGGCAACAGCAAAAGACATCCCAAAAAGGGAACAGTTTTGCATTTGGTGGCCAGAGACAATTTCTCTCTCCTTACCCTTTCTAACTGATTTTCTTTAGTTTTACTTTTGTCGCTGCTGGTAAACCAATTCAGTTTGCACAGGTAGTCCAGCTCCTCCAGGATGGCACATCCATATGTACTGGGGTAAGAGGGTTTGCTGTTTCCCTGCACAGTGTGGAGGAGATTCCAGGAGATGGGCTGTACATGAGGAGAGGGATGTAGAAGGACAACTGCCTATTCTTCCTTGCACAAAGGATCCTCAAAGCTTGTGCCCCACAGCTTTGTGGAGTATGGCGTCACATTTTCAAACTGAGCCTGAATATGAAAAAAAGATCTGGAAGAGGTCATGTCTCGTGCGTGTGCTAAAGATGTCACATCCCAGTGACCCTAAGGAGTACAGACCCGTGGCACTGACATTGCACATTTTGAAGACCCTGGAGAGACTTGTTCTGGACCAGCTCTGGCTTATAATCAGCCCCCTGATGGACCCCCTCCAGTTCGCCTGCCTGCCCCAACTTGGAGTTGAGGCACCATTCCCTAACTGCTCCATCGCATCTATAGATAGTTCCCACAGACATGTTTTTTTGTCACATGACCGCCTTAGCGACGCCATCTTTGTTGGCAAGCTGTACTTGTTTACACATACTGCTGTTTATCTCCCCTGCAAATTTTAAACTGTTTTGATGTCAGATTTGACTTGTGATCAAAATCTATATAAAATTATATGGACTATAT